>PJEM01017589.1:0-21658 GCA_004023845.1 Helogale parvula
TAGAGTCAAAGCCCCGTGATAAGTGATCCCTTCCTTTCCCGTGACTGACGGACCTTCCTGCAACCAGAGAGGATTCCTTCCTCCCCCTCCTTCTCTCAGTGAGAGCCTGGGTCCCCTCGTCTGTCTTGTGCAGACCCTGCCGTGAGTGTAGTCCTGTCCCACGTTCCACCCGCACGGGTTCCCCTCTTGGTCCTGCCCTGCCCATGGTGGCATCTTCTGGTGACCTTCCCGTGCCTGAGGAGAAGATGCATGCCAGATGCAGGGGATGAGGAGACCCAGATCCTCTGCCGGATAGCTGTGGTTTGCGTGGGGGGGGGGGGCAGCTCTGGTATTGTGTAATCCTCCTGTGGGGGAGAGAACACATTCACAAAACTGCCTTCAGGAACCTAGGACAAGAGTAACTGCCAGGCTCCCCCTGATGGGACACGCAGGTTCCGGCTACACCTATTGGGACCTTTGGCTTTGTAACCGTTTGAAAGCTCATCAGACTAATAGCGAACCTCCTGACCTGTTTGGAAGGAGAGCCTGCAGGGGAAGATGAGACGGGGTTTTGGAAGAGGTCCCCTAGGTGTGTCCGTCTTCTCCCAGGCCCGGGTGAGCTGCTGCGGCTTCCACACAGCGTACGGCAGGGCTTGGCGAAGTTCACAGCCGGCAAAATTAGCCCAAGTATTGACTGTCTTCTCTCCCCACATGGAGCTGTGAACCCATTTGTTGGGTACAGCTTGCTCTTCGGTTCTGAGCAGACAGGGATTTCTGTACTGAGTTAGGTCAGTGTGTCTGCACCCTGACTGGGCCACCTGGGTGGCTCAGTCGGTTAAGCAGCCGGCTTCGGCTCAGGTCATGATCTCGTGGTTTGTGAGTTCGAGCCCCGTGTCCGACTCTGTGCTGACAGCGCAGAGCCTGGAGCCTGCCTCAGATTCTGTGTCTCCCTCCCTGTCTGCCCCTCCCCCACTCATGTTCTGTCTCTTTCAGAAATAAGCACACATTTAAAAAATTAAATAAAATAAACCCTGACTGCATATCATCAAAATCCCTGAGTTCGTTTAAAATCTACTTGCCTGGGCGGCACCCCAGACTGAGGAATCCGAGTCTCCTGAGTTTGCCGGTGCCCGGCCCTCCAGGAGCGGACCCAGCCTGGTGGGGGCGGCAGAAGCGCGGACGTCCAGTTACCCACGGCGTTGTAACTGCTCTGGGAGACCCAGGCTTCGGCTCGTTTGTAAGCCACCGCCGCTCACAGAACATCCCCCTCGCACTTGGTGCTGTGTGATCTCGTGTTTTATTATCACCTTGCAGAGTATGCTTTCAGTCACTGTAGTGCAGAGGAGGAGACCTCAGAGAAGGTTACACAGACAGCTGGTGACCGTGCGGAGATGCGAAGTCTGGTCTGCCCAACCTCAAAGCCCGCCGGTGTCTCGCGGCTCCCTTCTGCCCCAGGGACTCTGAGCAGTGCCAAGGCTGCGCCCCTCCCCCCTTGAGCCCACCTGGTTTGAATCCATGTCCCCATGGGTCTGGTCAGCACCTTTTTCAGTATCCTGAGATTCTTAACTTGTCTAAAACCTATCTGCACCATTTTTTCTTTTCCTAGAAAATCTGCATCTAAAAATTAGAACTATCAGGTAAGAATAATGCATGTACATTTACACCGATTCCACTGGTATAGAACCACAGAGAAGGGAAGATAAAAATCACTCAAAAGTTCTATTGGATTCTTGGATGCTTACTTCTGGCTACAAAAACCTTAGCTCTAAACGCTTATTCAGCCAATCATGCTCATCTTACTAGTGTAAGAATCTGAGTAAACATTTCATGTTTTGAAGCATAATGTTGATTGACGTCTTAATTTCTTCACTAATCCTGTGAAGGTAAAGAAGGAAGGAATGTATCTTTTAAAATAGAAAAGAGGGGCGCCTAGGTGGCTCAGTTGGATAAGCGTCTGACTTCAGCTCAGGTCATGATCTCCTAGTTTGTGGGTTTGAGCCCCACGTCAGGCTCTGTGCTGACAGCTCAGAGTCTGGAGCCTGCTTCCGATTCTGTGTCTCCCTCTTTCTCTGCCTCTAGCCTGCTTATGTTCTGTTTCTCTCAGTCTCTCAAAAAAGAATAAATGTTAAAAAAAAAAACTTAAAAAAAAGAGGCATGCACCCAATCTTTAGTCTAAAACTTCCATCTTGACGGACTTAACTTTACGCCTTTGGACAATGACTAAACTTTTTTGTTCCTCAATTTCTAAATTACAAAATGGCAGCGGAACGCAGCATGAGCGTCTACAAAGTTGGCGTCTCTGAGGTGCTCAGGGATCCGAGGGTCCCACCAAGGGATGTCATTCAGGATTGTTACTGTCCAGGGCAGACCCCCTAAGGTCCCAGAGGCGTCTCCTCTTTGGAGGCAAATTCCTGTAGATAAGAGCCAGATTTCCTCAGGGAGGAAAAGACAGCTACTGTCATGAAAAAGTTTGCTTAAACTATTTTTTTAGTATGTTTTCCTAAGTCCTTATCAAGTAGGGCACCGAGATAAGAACCGTTAAGTATTTTTTAGCCCGAAGCCAGCGATTGAGAATAGGAACTATTTAAATCTGTAAGAACCTGAGTCCAACAAAAATGCTGGCTGGCAGCCTGACAGAGGTGAAATAAACCTTGTTTCCAAGTTTCCCAGAAAAACTGTATTTTTTACTGGGCTCAGTGCAAACCTTTGAGTGTGCAGGCGTGCGTGCGTGCGTGCGTGTGTGTGTGTGTGTGTGTGTGTGTGTGTGTTTTAATCCACAGGAAACTTGTAGGTTGGGTCTTGTGATAGTTGTTAAAAGCTTTGTATTTCTGTATACCCGATTCTGTAAGGAATGTGGGGAAAAGGCCAGATTCTGAGATTGTCTAATCTCTTTTTTATAATTAGTGTTTTGGACAGCTCTGTGCCTTTGCCTGGTTTGTTAACTAAAATACGCCCTTAGAAATGTTCTAAAATCGTTACTCACACAAGTGTTCAGAATAAAATGAATGCAAAGAACTTTCAGATGTCCTCTGCCAGACGTGGACCCTGCTTTAAAATGATCAGTCTCCAGGGGCGCCTGGTTGGTTCCATCAGTTAAGCTTCTAACTCTTGGTTTTGCCTCAGGTTCGTGAGTTTGAGCCCCGCACTGGGCTTTCACTGACCGCACAGAGCCTGCTTGGGATTCTCTCTCTCTACTCCTCCCCTGATAATTCACTCACTTTTGCACACTCTCTCTCTCTCTCTGAAAATAAATAAACAAGCTTAAAAAATAACGGCGTCTGGGTGGCTCAGTCGATTAAGCATCTGACTCTTGGTTTCAGCTCAAGTCATGATCTCACAGTTTCATGAGTTCAAGTCCTGCATTGGGCTCTGTGCTGACAGCTCAGAGCCTGGAGCCTGTTTCAGATTCTGTGTCTCCATCTCTCTCTCTGCCCCTGACCCGTGTGCACTCTGTCTTTCTCTCAAACACAAACGTTTAAAAATAAATAAATAAATCAGTCTTCCGAGGTGCCTGGCTGGCTCAGTCAGTGGAACACAAAACTCTTGGTCACAGGGGTCTGAGTTCAAGCCCTGTGATGGGTGTGGAGATTACTTAAAAACAAAATCGTAATAAAAAATGATCAGTCTTCTGAACGTTGTCTTGAGCGTGACGCTGTGTATGTGAAGACTCTGAGAATTTGGCCCTTTCTCTAGAGTGCTCCTATTTTCCTAAAGCACAGACTCCATGGAACAGTCAGGACCACTCACGTCGGAAATGGAACCCACGTCTTTGACCTTCAGTTTCTCACCCTCAACCTGCCTCCCCCCGCCCCCCAATTCTAGTTGTGCTTTGGCAAGGACCTCCTTTCTCTGGTGATCCCTGCTAATAAGCTTGACAGCCTGATGCCAGAATGTTCTAAGACATCTAGACATTGACCTCATCTCCCAAAGGGACTTTTTTTTTTTTTTTTTTTTTTTTAAAGAGAGCAAGCAGGCAGGCCAGGGGCAGAAAGAAAGGGAGAGAGAGAATGCCAAGCAGGCTCTGTGCCAAGTGCCCTCACAATCATGAGATCATGACCTAAGCCAAAATCAAGAATCAGGCGCTCAACTGACTGAGCCACCCAGCCTCCCCTCAAAAGGGCATTTCGGTGATGCCGACGGTCCCTTTTGCCAGTGGTGGGTGACCTGCCATGTTGACGCTTCCCGTCTTCTCCCGACTGACCCCCTGTAGGTCTGACTCCCAGAACCTGCGTTCAGTCACTGCTGTCATCCTCGCTAGTGTTTTGGTCTTGCTGTGGGAGTTCAGGGAGACCAAAGGGGGCGAGCGGGATCAGTGTCCTGTTTCGGCGCAGAGACCTCATATCCAGGCTGGCAGGTCTGCTTCTTCCCTCTCCTTCCTGCTCACAGCAGTCACGGCAACAAGCCCTCCAGAATTTGGGCTGAATAGGACTGGGGCCAGATGTGAACAGTATTTATTTATTCACTTAATAAGGATTTATTAAGGCCCTGATTTATGCACAGTCCTCTGCTAAATGCAAGTTTCAAAAAAATTTTTTTATTTTAGACCTTATGGGTCGTGACTAAAGGAGCCCTTCAGAAGACTCATCTGAAGAGTAGAAAATATAAACATTTACAGGCACGGTGCTTTTATGGTGTAGAAGACACAGTCGCTTGTTTCATGTCCTCACTTACCCTAGAGAAGGTATTTTCTGCATTTTTCTGACCAGGAACAGAAACTGAGAATTTCTCTCCTGGCTCTTGGAGCCAGAACAGCCCGTGGACAGTGGCTTAGCCCCAGAGCCTAGCCTGCCAGTGAGGACCTGGTCTGGGCCAAGGACCTCGCTGCCCTGCCTTCTCCACGTGCTGTTTTTCCCTCCCTTGGTCACCGGGCGAACCTCTGTCTTGCTTTCTGGACTTCGGTTTCCGTCTTCCCTCTCCTGGCTTTGGTGTTCTCATTTGCACATCCTCAGTAGCTCCTGGGATGATCCTCATCGTGGGGGAGGTTTGTGAATTTTTGCTCCCAGGTGCACATGTCCTTAGGCGTTCATGTATCAGAAGTGAGGCGCACCTTAAGGTCACCATTGACGTCCTCGTCTTCCTGAGAGTCTGTCTGCAGGTCACCAGGGGCACCACCACACTCGGGCCGAGGTTTGCACTTCCCACCTGAGGATGTTCGGCCCAGGCTGGTCATGGAAAATCAGAAGCAAAGCCCCGGGGCGCTTGCCTACAGTTTAGATCCTCAGAGGAGAGACCCTCTTCCTGTGCGCCCAGTACCAAGGTCTCTCTGCGGTTCTCTTTCAGCATGGTGGGCTTACTTCTCTGTGGCTTTTTGGTGCCGTAGCTGCCCGTGGGGCTCTCCTGCTCCACTGTCCACCTTGAGTGCCTTTCTTTTCTCAGGGGTCCGTAAAATCATGCCCGTCTTGTAATGGTGACGTCGCACGTTTGATGGGTTGTGGTGTTATGTGGCTGGAGTCAATCTGGATGCTGTTGGATCTGCCTTGCTTGGCCTGGTTTGGCTTCGTGAAAGACGTGGGGGCTCCCGCCCCGCAGCCTGGCCCCCGGCCGCACAGGCTGAGGCTTGCTTATTGGCTAAGGTCAAGCTGGAATGTGTCCCCATTCCCCGAGCCTTCCCCCAGCCTTCCTGGCAGCTGCCTAAGTTAGGTTCTTGCCTGTTGCCCACACAGGACAGAAATACAACGTGAACAAATATTTCTACATGTAATAGAGAAACAAGCTGTAAAAATAGTCATTGGCCGTCCGCTTGGATGCATTGCTAGGAAAAGCGATGACATTTTCTGATTCAGTCACTTAACTGCTCTCCTATCCCCCTGGGGCGCGTCGGAGCCAGAAAGTTATAAATATCCAGACATGTGTTTGGTCTCTGGAGCCAACGTGGGTAACAAGTAGCAGATGCTCCCTTCTCCGGGTGAAGGTGCCAAAGAGCTACCCCATTCTCAGCGGAGACAGCGGTTCACAGCCGCGGTCTCCGGTACCGTCCTGTCGGAACCACCCCCTCACCATCTAGAGAGAGGCGGGTGACAAAGTAAAGAGGGGAATTGGACCCAAGAGTTAGGTTTGCAGAAGGTAGAGTGTTTGCAGACAGCAGACAACTTAGCGAGTGCGCGCTCTCTCTAAGTTCAGCACTGCGCTAGGCTCTTGGTGTATATTATTATAGTAGTTCATCCGTTAGTAGACTAGGAGTGCTCATCATAAGAACAGAGGGAATAATGATAAGAATGAAAGGTAATAATCCAAAGGTGAAGGCAAGAAACGGGAAGTGAGAGAGGCTGCAGAGAGCTTGTCCTGAATCTGGTGGTTGAATGAAGATTTTCTGCCCAAAAGGCAAAGTCAAGGTGTGCCTGGTTGTTGGCGGTCGCCGGCGTGGTGTGAGCAGTTCTGGGAGTGAGATGGACCTTCTGCTGTTGTTGCTTCTGATCCACCCACACATAGATCCTTAGGCCTTTGCCCTTGAGACAAAGGGCATGAAATGAGAAGTTGAGTTGGAAACAGATTAAATATGCAGTGCAGTTTATGCCCAGCAAACAGCATGATCTGCGAAAGTCCTGTGGTCCACACAAAAGTGAAATGCTGGATGCCCACGTTAGCATCCCAGAATCCCTGGGGCTTCCCCTGGGTAACCAGGGTTCCGCTCCAGGGATTTAGCCTCCCCAATTCAGGACTACTTCCTTCTCTCAGGGGTCCACCAACTCTACCCTTGGGCCCCACGGCCTCACACCCACAGGCTCCAGCCAAGATCTCCCTTCTGCCACCGTCACTGCGTGGATGCTGTCCCTGCCTTAAGCTTCCACGATGGAACAGCTCCCAAGGAGCATCCTTGCTCCTCCGCCAGGCAGGTCTTTTTCCTGAGCTCAGCCCAAGTAGTAATTCCTGAGGATGAACCCAGTCCTGTGGCTTCCAGCTCACGTGACAGTCAGTGATTCCCATTACTTTCAAAGTAAAATCCAAACTCCTTGCTGGACACATAAAGACTTCCTTTATTCAGCCTGGGTGGTTTTCATTTCCCATGACTCTCTCCTGTGGCCTCTCCTTGCCTTTATTTCTGTTGTGCCTTCTTTGAAGACTCTACTTCCTCCCCTTGAGAGTCAACTCACTGATCTGCAAGACTTCCTCCAAGGGCGACGTCCTCTGATAACCCATTCCCACATCTCAGATTGGATTATCGACCACACTCCTGTGTTCATATAGCTCTCAGCTCACACCTTTGGGATGAGTACTTAACCTGAGTTTAAGTTGAAGTATGTCATAATAACTTCCCTTCTCTTCGTCCATGGCCCCATGAGGACCAAGGCTGTGCTATTATTCCCTGTCTCCCTAAGATGAACACTGTGTCTGGCCCTTAACAGTCTCTGAAAGATGTGAATGAAAACAAGGTGACATTTGATGTCCTATTTAAGGATGACTGGGAGTTGGTCAAGCGTACAAGGTAGCAGCGAACTTCTGTTTGAGTCTCATTTCATATTTTCCTTTGACGTGAGATATTGGCAGGCAGCTTTTCTAGATTTTCATGACCAAAACTCTTCCTGAAATTCCAGGCTCCCAGATTTGGATCTCTGCAATGACACATCTACTGCGTGTCCCTATTTGTCAAGATAATTGCCCTTTTACCTTGGGGTTCTAGGAGAAGAAGGTAAGGGCATCAGTGGTTTGGTAATTATGTTGTCCCTCTTAAAAGAAAAGTTGAATGGGAAATATTTTAAAAGCTGGTTAGAGACGATAATCATTGGAGACATTGAGAAGATAATTGCTTGAGGTTTTACACAAAGTCAGGCTGCCTGTAATTTTTTTTTTTACAGCTTCTATACCATTTTCTACCCAGCCTCGAATTTGTTGTACATACTTTTAGTGTCCCGTAAGGAAATTAGGGAGTGAAACATTTTATGAACTATTAACAAGTAATCCAACTCTTTTCATGCCGTTCGGGTACCACCAACAGTGCCCCTCTTGTGAGACTCCAAATTAGTAAAATCTCTCTGCCCACAGCACAAGACCCGGGGTGCTGACCCGTGCCTGTGAGCCCTCAGGAATTCATCCTAACTCCTCTTTCCAGTCTTACTATTTGAATAAGTTTTAGCTATGATTAATAACCCAAGAAAATTCCAAGTCACAATGCCTTCTGTGATAAGGAAACTTAGTCTTTTTCATGACCTAAGTCTAGGGAGCAGCCCTTGAGGTTGGGTGATTCAAAGGCTCAGGTGGTTGCTGGCCACCATCTATTGATGCATCCTCTGCATGGTGGCAAAATGGCTGCGGAAGCACCAAGCGTCACATCCAGATGGGGCATTGTGGGTCATCTTTCCCCAGAAGTGTCCTGGAGAACATCTCTTTGTGTCTCTTTGCGTCTCCCTGACCAGAGTGGAGTTACCTGTCCATTTCTAAACCAATCACCAGCAAGGACCAGCAGGTTACCATGGTAACTATCCTGGGCGGAGCGGAGGAGGAAAGTCAGCCCTCAGGACTCCAGGGCTTTTCTCCTTCCTATTGTGTAACCCTCCTCCCCAAGCCCACCCCCTGCCCTTTTGGCATCCCCTTGGCTTTACAAAGTTGTGCCTGCCTACCACCAAACCTCCTGTCTGCACCTCCTGATTCTAGGCCCCCCCAGGTCCTCACCCAAGCTCCCTCTGCCCCATGGAACGTTCTTTGCCCTCCCTCTCCTCTGCTTATTTGGCACTTTTGTCAAGGTCACACCCAGCTGGGTTCCGAGATCTCTGGGACGTGTCTGTGGTTCTCTCATTCGCTGGTGTACTTTTCAGAGAGCCACAAACCCTGACTTTATCTGTGCAAACCCTTTCCCCCAAAATGTTACTGATATTAATAGAACCCACAGACAGAAGTGTTCTTAACATCTTAGCCTCTTGGAGACTGGAGCCGGTCCTTAAAATAGTCCTCCCTTTTCGTTACGAGATAAGTAAGCATTCCATGTTAGTGCAACAGGAAGACACACAAGCAGCGTTCACACTAGGTTAGTACTCTTCACCCACTCACTTTCATTTTTGTCTCTTTTGTCAGGGACAATGGTAACTCAATTCTGCAGTGGTACAACAGGTTTTAGATCTTTAAATTTTTACTGTTTTTCTCATATTCTCAGACAGTGGTTTTTAGTCTTCAGTATACATCATCATTATTAGAGGAGCTTTTCAAAAATACACATATCTAGGGGCACCTGTGTGGTTCAGTTGGTTAAGTGTGCAACTTTGGCTTGAGTCATGATCTCACAGTTTGTGGGTCTGAGCCCCACGTCGGGCTCTGTGCTGACAGCTCAGAGCCTGGAGCCTGCTTCGGATTCTGTGTGTCCCTCTCTCTCTCAAAAATAAACATTAAAAAAAAATGTTTTTAAATGCCTATCTAAGCATCATCCTCAGAGATTCACTGCCAGTCGGTCCGGGGTGGGGCCCAGTCCGGCTTCATAAAACGGGATCTGAGAGTTCCCGAGGAGACCCCCGCGCAGCGGGGCTGAGACCTCTCCAGCTGCATGTCCGCCTGCAGAACCCGTCAGGGTGAGAATTAGCAGAATAATTTCACACTCTTCAGGCTTCTTGCCCAGATGCGCGCCGTATTTCATTGTTTCTCATCCTCAGCACGTCTGACCACGCCAGCCGTGTGTGCTTGGTGTCCGATTACCAAATAGTCGGTGCTTTGTTCCATCCAATTGTGTGCCTTTTATTTTTTATTTTACACCTTCTGCTGTATTCCCCTCCTCTAACGACTCTTCACTCTCTTTCCTTGGGAAGAAAGCTTGTCCTGGCTAATGGCAATAATTGCCCTCCTTCCAGCCCGATTCTTTCTCGAGTCTGCCTGTCATGGGGGGAGGGGTCTTCTGCTTCCTCCCAGAGTCAGAAGCCAGCAAGTACCCTTCGTCCCTCTCTCCCACAGTGATGTGAAAGCTTTAGTTTGAGAGTCTGTTGGATGGTTGCTCATTTGTCTCTCCCCTTTCTTTGCCCCTGATAATATGTTCTTTGTTCAGAAAGCAGAGGGTAAAGCAGTACCTTTTTTTTTTTTTAAAGAGAGAGAGTGAGAATGATCAGAGGGAGGAGGGACAGAGGGAGAGAGAGAGAGAGAATCCTGCTCCATCGGCCACAGTCAGTCACTTGAAGAAGGTGGCTGTGGCGCGGCCCCCTGCCATGTGAGGGCCGTGCTGGTTTTGTTGAGATACACGGATAAACAGAGTCTCTCGTACGTATTTGCTGACCGTTGGGGCTCAGATGACGTTGTTGGCACCAGCTCAGTGCCGTGTCCCCGGGCCGTCTGGTCAGCTAGAGGCAGACTGTTGGGCAGGTGTAGTGGTGGGTCGTCCGTACGCCCAGGTGCTGGGCAACCAGGTGGTTGTCTGTTCTCTCAACCTTCATTGGCTTTGTTGTCCTCTGAAACCTTGAGGAATTTGACGTCTGCCTTTGAGGAAGCAGTTGGGTCTTGTCTTTCTCTTCTGTAGGTTTCTCTGGTCCCCAAACCAACGAGAGTCGTGAAATTTCCTCTTCTGATTTCTTCACGGCCATTCACCTGTGCCACAGCCAGGAGCAGATCCAACAAGGGGCCGATGATGTCCACTTAACCAGACGCCAAGCGAGTAGATTTGACATTTATTTTTGTGTATTTTATTTCTTTCCTCATTTTTGAGAGAGAGCATGAGTGAACAAGGGGCAGAGAGAGGGAGAGAGAGAGTCCCATGAGGTGCAGAGAGAGAGGGAGAGAGAGTGCAGAGCCTGGGGCGGGGCTCCAGCTCGCTCCATGCTCAAGCTCAGGAACCGTGAGACCATGACCTGAGCCAAAGCCGGATGCATAACTGGCTGAACCACCCAGGCGCCCCTGTTTTTGTGTATTTTAAAACATTCATTTAAACAACATTAGTAGGGGGCGCCTGGGTGGCTCAGTCAGATAAGCGGCCGACTTTGGCTCAGGTCATGATCTGACAGTTCATGAGTTCGAACCCTGTGTCAGGCTCTGGGCTGACAGCTCGGAGCCTGAAGCCTTCTTCTGATTCGGTGTCTCCTCTCTCTCTGTCCTCTCGTGCTCATGCTTTGTCTCTCTATCTCTCAAAAATAAATAAATGTTAAAAAAAAAAAAACAAAAAATAAACAACATTAATGATTTAAGAAGCTTCATAAAAACGCAAGTATGTAAAAAAAAAAAAGTGTCTCAATAGAAGTTCTGCCTTCCCTATGGAGGCCCATAAAAGTGTTCTTACAATGCGCTTTCCCCCCACAGATGTGATGTTGAACACTTGGCTTCATCAGCCTCACCAGCTCTCTCCTAGCTGTCATTTTACTTTAGGATTTTATCCCACTCCACTTTCTTTGAATATACACCTACCTTTTAATTTTCTCCCATTCGTATCTTTGGCCATAATCAGTTTCTCAAGAACCAGCCTTCTTTCCAGTTGGAGATTTGATCTTGGGTGATTTTATCACACAGTGCCATACCCTTCCGCTCTTCTTGCATGTGTGCATGCGTGTGTGAGTCTGGCTGTCTGTCTCTCTGTCTGTCTCAGACTTTAGGGAAGGTCCTGGGATCCCATTGCACACAGCTCCACTTGAGAATAATTCTACACCTTAGCTAAGGACCCCAAAACTCTCCTCCCCAATCCTGTGCTTTGTGAAATCCAAGACTCTTGGCCACTCATCTTCAACCTCACTGCTCGGGCCGGCGCAGTCTGTTTGAACAGAAGTTCCATTTTGGATACACAGCAGCATTTTAAAATGTCTGCTTGGGCTCTAAAGATATTTTGTAGAAGGATGTGCTCAGTTTTGATGTCCTTTTTTAAACAGAGGTGCTAACAGCCATGGTGATAGCCTAAACCAATTCCGCATTTACCACCAGTGATGTTTCAACCCTGCAGATGTGTAGCTCCTTGTGGGGGAAAGCGCTGCCAGAGTGAAGAGTTCAGCCGTAAGAAACCAAGTTCCCCATGGAAGTGATAATTAATGCAGTTAGACGTGCGGGGTATGTCTAGAGGTAGTCTGGGCAGGCATGTGGACACTCTGTCTTTATCAGATAAACAAATGAAAGTCTTTGACTTAAGTAAATTATTTCCTGTGTTAGAATCCCCGTTGTCACACATTAGAAGTAAGAAAGAACGTGCATCCTGGTAATCATTTTTCCTTGGCTCCCTGTATGTCCTTTCCAAGCGGTGATGGGTTTATTCCATGAAATGGTGAGTATGATCACCACCACCATCATAAGCATAAATGGAGCGGTGTTCATGGTATTCACGCACTGGGATTACAAAGATTTTTAAGGCATATGGCCCCCCAATTAGAGAACTTGGAACAGAGGCATCCTTCAGGCCCCTCCATTTGTGTTTTACAAAGGTGGGGGAGAGAACGGCCTTTCTCTCTGAGGGTAACATGTAAAGACCCATTTGCTTCTCCTCTCCATCCTTAAAAAACACCAGATGTTATATTTCCAGCAACTTCTCTGAATTAATTTACATTTGGGCAAACACAAAACTGGGAAGAGGAGAGTGGGGTTGAGTGTCGGGTCTGGTTTTGAACAAGTGTTTGGTTTTGCTCATCCCAGCAATGCACGGGCTCGCCTGCATCACCTCACTCTGGGTCCGCGGACCCACTCCGCCGCCGGAACCGAGCAATGGTGAGCATTTCCGAATGGCCAGCTGATAGAGTTCACCTTCTTTGAGGGGGAGAAAATTCAAGCTAGACAAGAACTTTTGTGGCAGGTAATTACTGTTTGAAATTTATTTGAATTTCTAAAGGCAGATTTGTTTCTTCCCATGTCCTGCAAAGTAAATAGGTACTTGTTACCTTTCTTTTTTCGCTCTCTCATCTGGTAAGTTTCTATAGATGGAAGAAAGTTAGTGCTTCCTTGGGGTATTTTGGGAGTTTTATTTTTGTGCCTCCGATTGGCAGCCACTCCTGTCCGTGAGCCGGCGTCGAAGTGATGGCGCGGGTGAGTGTTCCTGGTGTTGTAGAAGGTTGTTTTGATGCAGTCTATGCCCGAGTAACTTACCCCCTTCTCCTACTTTGTTGTCCCATATTTAATATGTTAAGAACCTTTTTAGAAACAAAACAGAAAAAGAGGAGAGGAGAGCCTAAGTGGAAACAAAGAAACAGTGAAGGGAAGGTCATTTTTAAGTGTCTGCCTAGATCTCAATTTGGAAAGATCTTATCTTCAAAACCAAAGTTTTGAACCATGAATTCATTGAGGGCGGGGTAACAGTCTTGCATCTTGCATCTCTGTCTTCCTTTGAAATCTCATGCAGGTGTGTGTGTGTGTGTGTGTGTGTGTGTGTGCGCGCACACATCTGCACTTTCTGGTGAGAAGGTCTGTAATTTTCATAAGCTTTTCAAAGCCCTTGCTTTAAAGTCTCTTTCTGGCCATAAATTTTTACCATATTTGTTTTGAGGTCTGCTCTTTGCCATTTAAAAACAACTTTCAATATTAGTTAACTCTTTAAACGCTTCCTTTGCAGAATAAAATACTTTTTGCAATATATTCTTTTTTTTTTTTGGTTTAATTTACAGTCCACTTAAAAATTTAATCCACATTCTAGGGGGCTTCTCCCATGAGTATTTTGTTTACAAGCAAGGGATTTTAACATAAACAGATGAGATTTCACTTTGCTGTGTCTTGCATGTGGGAAGATGTGTATTTAAGTGCAGTCTGTGACGTGTGCTTTGTAGAACAGGGAGCGTGCTTTCCCAGGATTGCATTGGTGCTTTTCCCTGCACGCTGCGGTAAAGCCAGGCTTTTGGAACCTCGATAATCTACGAGAAAGGATCCTGGCCTGGTGGGTCTGGAGACTAGGCTGTATCGTCTTCTGGGAAAGCAGTCTATATGTGCTGCTGTTTTGAGAACAAGCGTCAGTTACCATTAACCTGGGTATAAAGGAATTGAGTTCTACTCCGACACAGGAGTTTCAGAATTAAGTCTAAGTTAATAATCGGTAAAATCAGAGAGGTCCCATTTTTAAGAGATGGAATCTCCAATTTAAAAAACTAATCCATGCACCTTGGTCTTGGCAACAGAAACAAGGTAAAAGGTTAAGAATGTTGTGTGTGTGTGTTTTAAGAAAATATTTCATGATCTGACCACAGATTACATTTTTGGCCTTAAGGATCTGATTTGGCCACAGAATTACAGAGGAATTTCAACAGCCAGTTACTGAACACTTACCAGTGCTGACAGACGACTACAGCTGGAGTGGCCAGAGGACGGGGCCCCCTGGCAGACCCCCTGAGGCCAACAGCTCAGCGCACAGCACTGTTTGACTTCTGTGTTTTTCTCCACTCGCTTAGGGTAGCTATTTTAATAGTCATACATACCTTTGGAAAATATGAATGTCACTAGGCACCACAGGAAATTTTTTTAAGTTTATTTATTTTGAGAGAGAGAGAAATAGGAGCAGGGGAGGGGAGGGGCGGGGGCGGGGCGGGGGGGGGGGGAGAGGATCCCAAGCAGGCTCCGTGCTATTGTTAATAAACCGTGGATCCTGACCTAAGCTGAAATCAAGAGTCGGACACCTAATGGACTGAGCCACCCAGGTGCCTCAGGAAATACCTTTTTATACTTAAAAGTAAATCGTCCTAAAATTGAGGTTCTATTTGTCCATCGGAGAAGAAACTCTTCTGGGTAGCTGAGCTTTCCAGACGGCTCAGAACTTACGCCCGTAACGATGTCTTCCCCATTCTTCTCTTGCTTGGACTGTTACACGGTGTGGAAACTTCCTGAAATTGATGACCCATTTACACGAGGTCTTTAGCAATCTGTTGAACATGATCTGAACTTCTCTTACGAAGTTAGGGCTGTGGTCGTGTGTCATAATTAGTATGTTGTGCGCTAACAAAAGCAATGGGAACCTTACAGCTCACAGGGCTGTTTACACCAAACTTTCTGCTTTGTCTTTTTATTTAAAATTTTTAAAAAATGTTTTCATGTTCATCTTTGAGAGAGAGAGACAGACAGACAGACCGAGTGTGAACAGGGAAGACAGACAGAGAGAAGGAGACACAGAATCAGAGGCAGGCTCCAGGCTCTGAGCTGTCAGCACAGAGCCCCACATGGGGCTCAGACTCACAAACCATGAGATCATGACCTGAGCCGAAGTCAGATGCCTAACGGACTGAGCCACCCAGGCACCCCTCTGCTTTTTCAAAACATCATTTGAACATCTCTTCCCTTGTTTCTTCTGGAATTAGCCTTTCAGCTACTATGACTTTCTGAAGCAGTCCCCCAACTTTGTTATCTGATCTGGGCTGTGGGGGGAGGAGGGTAAACAGCCAAACTTAATAGACTCATATGTGAAAGAAGAGTAAATTGTCCTTGGGTTTAAGGTTTCCGTGTAAGCAAAGTTCGTGGATTTATTTTTTATTGTTTATTTGATTATTTTCTGCTCTCATTAGGGTTCCATGCAGACAACTAAATTCTGGGTAGGTGTGTCATCGTCACATAAGGATGTTTTATATATTCCGTGGTGTCCTACATCCAGGTCTTGTCGTGTACGTACCCTTGCTCTGTCGATGAAATATGAGAAGCAATTACAGAAGCTTAAATTGACAAGGACTGTCACTCTCACATCTCCGTTTTTCTCTCTGACTTCCCATGACACTTAATCCATTGTGCCTGTTGATTTTGGCACTGGGCAGGTCTCAGAGTGAAAACTACAGAAAACACATGTAGGTTTTTAGTGTACACGCTCTTTCCCCAATAAATGTGTACTTAATCCCCACTCTGAGTCTTGTTTGAGGGTTGTTTTGTTTTCTTTTTTTCATCATCCCAGTTTGCTGTCAGGGAGGGTCTTGCACACACAGCTTTTACTCCAGTTGTGTGCATCCCTGGTGTCAACAGAAGCACTGAAGGGACTCGTTCGGATCGAGCCGTGATCTCCTGAAGTGTCCCCCACGAGTTTTTCCTCGTTGACTCGGAGCAAACAGTGAAGAAGGCACCGAACGACCTGTCTTTCCTCTGGCCCTCACTTATTACAGCAGAGACCTCCCATGCCAGCTCGGGAAAAGTGGTTTACGTGGGCTGTTGTTGAAGTCCTTGGAAATAAGGGCAAAACCAAAGGATCTGCTTGAGCTAGTACATTTCAGCCTTCTGCTTTCACATGCCATTTCCGGAGGCTCCTTCACCTGTAAACCCCGTTAGCTACATAGTAGTAAACCCCATGTTTCTTTTCTCTCTTTAAAAACATTTTTTTAATGTTTATTTGTTTTTGAGAGAGCATGAATGGGGGAAGGGGCAGAGAGAGGGAGGCACAGAATCCGAAGCAGGCTCCAGGCTCTGAGCTGTCAGCACAGAGCCCGACACGGGGCTCGAACCCACAAACTGTGAGATCATGACCTGAGCCTAAGTCAGATGCTTAACCAACTGAGCCATTCAGGTGCCCCTCTTTACTCTTTCTTTAAAAGGATCATCTCTATTTCTTTAAAAATATTGCACATAGAGGGGCACCTGGGTGGCTCAGTCGGTTAAGCATCCAGCTCTTGAGTTCAGTTCAGGTCGTGATGCCGTGGTTCGTGGGTTGGAGCCCCGCGTCAGCCTCTGTGCTGACCGTGCAGAGCCTCCTGGGGTTCTCCCCGACTCTCTCTCTGCCCCTTCCCACTTGCTCGCTCCCTCTTACTCTCTCAAAATAAATAAATAAACCTAAAAAAAATTCTACATATATAATATTTGCCTTCTCATTATAAAATGAGATCACAGACACAAGAATCGAAATGTACCAATTCCTTTTCTTATGCAATGTATTCATTCCCTCAAAAAATAATTTTTAATTAGTTAATTAAAAATAATTTTGATTATATGGAAACCAACTTGGCAATAAACTATTAAAAAAAGGAAATAAATAAATAAAAATAATTTTGAACTTTGGCTGTCCTAGACTCTGAGTGCTAGATACATGGTTAGAAAACATGGACAACTTCTTCACAGCACTTGCAAAGCTTACAGCCCAGAGGGGAGAAGGGCTGCGCACTGACCGTGAGCGTCAGTCCAGTGAGTCCCCAGAGGGGCCGGTGCCCTGGAGGGGCCGGCGCCCAGGAGAGCTCACTTCTCTTGAACCCGATCTCCTTACCTGGGGGGTGGGGGTCAAGTCTCACGAGGCTGTTTTTGCAGCTCGGCTAAGATACCGCATGTGAGAACCTTGTAAAATTGTACCGCGGGGACCAAGTCTGTTGTCAGGTGTGGTTTAAAATAGAAGGTGGGGGGCTTTTTGTCCCCACGCCATTTAGATAATCCAGTGCTGAGATTCTGAGTTAAGGGGAAACAGTGTGCGTCAGTGTCGAGTGCGGTTCCCAGGGGAGAGTCAGAGGCTGTATTGCTCAGGGCCTCTCACTCTAGAAAATCTCATTCTCGGCGTCGGTCAGCGGCGAGGACGGTGAGACAGTGTGGCTTTGTCGGACGTCGACTGCTGCTGGTGGCCCTTCTCGGCACCCACGGGGGACTCTTACTCTACCCATTGATGAGAACGGACAGAGCCTCGCGGCCCTGGGGTCTGTGTAAGAGGCCTGTTTCGTGGTTGGGTTCTAGTGTCTTTACAGCCGTCTCTCAGTGTTCCTACGTGTCATGTTCCCCTCCTTCTCCCTTTCTTCTGTTCCTTCTTTAAAGGCCTGGAGATCATCCGTCCCACTTTGGCTGGGACCATCCTAGTTTATGTCCGTTCTTCCAATAGCCCATCTACTCAAGACTGTCCCAACTTGGACCATAAGCTATATGGTCATCTTGGTTCAAAGCGTTATAAAAAAAAGAAAGAAATGCGGAGGCAGCAGCAAATTAGTGGAATCGTATAGATGGGCGAGAACTGACCTCAGCCGCTGCCCTGACTTGGAGTGTGGATTTGGCCCCATAACGTGCTGGAAGGCAGCTCCCAGCTCCGTGTCGGGAGAGCCCCCGAGCCCACACACGCAGCAGGTTTCCTCCCAAGAGCTGTTCAGACGAGAACATGGCTGTGAGCAGGTGGCTCAGAGCGGGGGCCTTGACACCCTCCCGGCAGTTTCTACGCTGACCTGGCTGGCTGGAGCTTGAAGGCACCCATTCCTTCTTTTTTCTTTTCTTTTCTTTCTTTTTTTTTTGAAGATGAGAGGGAAGGGCAGAGAGAGAGGGAGACACAGAATTCAAAGCAGCTCTCAGCACAGCGCCGGACATGGAGCTTGAACTCACAGACCTTGAGATCATAACCTGAGCCAAAGTTGCATGCTCAACTGACTGAGCCACCCAGGCGCCCCAGGCTCCCATTCCTTCTTAAGGGCCTACCCAGGTTTTCATTCATGTATTTGCATTAAGATGGTATCCATCTTTCTTTTCTTTTGTGGAAGTAAGGTCTGTGCCCATTGTGGGGCTTGAACTCACAACCCTGAGATCGAGAGTCGCGAGTTCTACCGACTGATCCAGTTGGGAGCCCCTGTAGCCATCTTGGTTTTGACCATTGTTTACCCACGGCCACCAGCCAAGGTGGGAGGAAGCCCGTCTAGTGCCTGCAGCTCTCGTGGGGTAGCTGCAGGGGTGGGTGGGAGTGGGAGGCGGCCCCCAGGGGTGGGCCTGCGGCCGGCATCTCCCCCACATCCTCTTCCCGCTCCTCCCTCAGAATGAGGAGGTAGGACCGAGAAGGGGGCAGTAGCTTAAGGAGACAATTGTGCAAGGGGGAGGATGCCACGTTCTGCGTCCCCTTGTGACCCCCACTGTAGCAGAGTGAAATTGTCCCTTCCTACCGGCAGGAATGTGCAAGGTCAAGAGCATCCCGTACTATTTTAGCATCTGCGAGCCCAGAATTCTCCTAGCAGAGCAGTTGGCAAAATAGTTCACTGCAAGTTATGGTTGGTTAAGAGCAGAGCGTAACTGCCCTTCTCTGTCGACAGAGCCCCGAGCTCAGGAGCCCTAGTGGAATATGTATGAATGAGGTCGCGCAAAGCGAAAGCAGGTCAGAAAAGAAAGAAAAATCGGTGGGACGGGTCACTGTGGTGCTCTCCCCAGGGAGCCCGCTCCTCAGAGAGGCAGACGTGGTGTAAAGATGTCTGTTAAAACCCGTGTTTCTCACACTGGAACGTAGGCTCTTGTCGAAATGCAGATTCTGAGGTCCTAGGGCTGGGATGGGGGGCCGGCTCCGAGGGGAGTCAGTGGTCCGGACCGGGTGCTTCTGCTGATCCTGACTCTGGAGGTCACTGTTGCACCGCAGGCAAGTTAGAGCGTCACAGAGGGGACCCTGGACAGTCGCGAGCTGCTGTGCTTTGCCAAGGCTGGAGCAGGAAGAACCGTCCAGTTGGGGGGGCTCCCTGTCTTCTAGACTCTTAGAGTGTCCTGCACGGAGGCCCAGTGTTCCTGCCAGTAAAAAGAATAAAGAAATGCACATTTCGTGAACTTGGAGTTCTGGGCCCTGGCTCCTCATCAGTGAAGGGCTCGGAAGAAAGAATGGGGGCGGGGGGTGAAGTCTAAGAAAATAAATAGAAGGGGCCCCTGGGTGGCTTAGTCGGTTAAGCGTCCGACTTCAGCTCGGGTCATGATCTCACGGTTCGTGGCTTCGAGCCCCGCGTCGGGCTCTGTGCTGACAGCTCAGAGCTTCAGATTCCATGTCTCCCTCTCTCTCTGACCCTCCCCTGCTTGCACTGTCTCTGTCTCTCAAAAACAAAACAAAACAAAAAACATTTAAAGAAAATAAATAGGAAACTAGAGGGAGGTTGGGAAGGAAAGTTCCATTCCTTCTTGCTTCTGTCCTAGGACAGAAGCTGTTCTGTGCCCTCCTCTTTGCCTCTGTTATTTCACAGAACGTTCTCACCTACAAAAGTAGGATTTTAACTGAGGCGATTTTCAGACCCCTTTCGGTTCGTAGCCCACAGCAACCAAGAGGTTGATGGTCACACAGCAGGATATATAATATATTTACACGCCTTTACCTGCAGCATGTGGTTTTATTTCTATAAGGGCACCTCTAAAATAGGTTTGCGTGTTGATATATATAGTTTGTATTTTTGCCTACAGTCTTGGCTCTCTTTAAAAAATACTTTGGGGGCGCCTGGGTGGTTCAGACGATTGGACATTCGACCCCTGATTTCAGCTCAGGCTATGGTCCCAGGGTTGTGGGATCAAGCCCTATGTTGGGCTCCTTGCTGAGTGTGGAGCCTGCTTGGGATATTCTCTCTCTCTCTCTCGCTCGCTCGCTCTCTTTCTTTCTGTTTCTCTGTCCCTCTATCTAAAATACAAAAAACAGAACGCAAAAAAAATCTTTTTTCCATAGCTTCAAAAAAATTTGAATTTCATAGTCGGCTGTATTAATTTCTCTTCCATGAGACTCACTTAAGGAACCTGGCCTCATGTGGCAGCAGTAGCCAGAACTTTCTTCTGTGGTGTGCCAGTGTCTTCCCTAGCCCTCTGTTTGTTTGGGGTGTGGATGTGTACAGTAGATCCCTCTGCGAAAGAATGTTGCAGAACCCATTCCAGAAGGTGCGTAGGGACCAAGTGTATGTAGGTGACTAACTGCGTTCTCTTAGACGGTGACTTCTTAAGTCTTAGCGCAGGAATCTAGAATTCCCTCCCATCTCTGTTCTGACCAGTTGGTTACACATCAGGCCTCTTATAAAGTGGTAGGTAATGAGCCACTGTCAGTCCAGGATTTCTCATTCTTGGATTTCTAGATGAAAGAATTAAGCATTTTTGATAAATTTATCCCCAGAGCCAACATTAATACTACATACGGGAGCTGAGTTTATAGAATCTAAATTAACTTTGAGTCAAGACCGAAGAAGAAACAGAGAATCCCATAGTGAACAGCAAAACTGTCATATTCAATTCAGACTTCATAAACACATGGGAGTTGAGTGCAGAGAGCTGTCGGATGCATAGTTTTGGTGCTGAGTTTCCTGTGTTACGAGCAATAAAGATAGACCTGGAATATGCTTGAAGAGCAAGGGGCTTAGAAGCCGTCAACCAACACTGTAACTGCCTGTCAGCCCATCATTTTACTATTATTTATGTGTAAGTTTATTTATTTGAGAGAGAGAGAGAGAGAGAAGGCACGTGCAGGGGAGAGGCAGCGAAGAGAGTGAGAATTCCAAGCAGGCTCTGCACTGTTTGTGGGGCGCATGTGGGGCTCGAACTCACGAACTGTGAGATCACGACCTGAGCCAAAGGTGGAAGCTTAACCATCTGAACCACCCAGATGCCCCTATATTTATATAAAAAAAAAAACAAAAGAAAACAGTAAAGACCAAATAAAAATAATGTTCCTGAGATGCTAGACATCTTAAATTAGAGATAATAGATACTTTGACATTAATGAACGTTTACTTTCCCTTGATGGCTAGAAATTCTTGTTGGGGCTTCTCCCTACCCCCTTCCGGTAGGTTCGCACAATTGTTTGTGAATTAACTTTGCTTGCGTGTGATACACATACAGGTCTTTCTTCCCCGCCGTTCTCTGTCTCTGTGAGTTCGGGATCTTGCCTTCTCGCCTCTTCTGGGCCATCTCAGCTCCTACCCTTGAGGTGCTAAGACCCCGGAGTCTAACTGTTCGGTGAGGCCGAGGCCCTGCTTTCCGGAACGGACGTCCACTCTCCCGTCCAGGAGCCGCCCTTCTGGGGCCGTGCCTTTGGCCTGTGTTTCTAACTTGAGCCCAGCTTTTTTGTGCTGGGGCAGGAGTGAGGCCTCTTCTCCTGCAGGCTCCATCCTCTGGCACTTTTCCCAGTGTGGTCGAGTTGAGACGTTGCTGTCAGAGCCTTTTAGAAGAAGGGACGGAGAGGCGGGGC
>PJEM01017590.1:0-21514 GCA_004023845.1 Helogale parvula
GGGGGGGGCAGCGCCCGTCCGCCCGGGAGCCTCCAGCAAGTGACTGTGTTCCAGGTTCCAAGACGTCCTGGTGAACACCGTCGGGCAGCGGAGCGCGGAGCGCGCCCTGCAGCTGGGGCTGCTCTTCCCGCCCGCGGAGGCCCTGCGGCTGGGCCTGGTGGACCAGGTGGTGCCCGAGGCCCAAGTGCAGAGCGCGGCGCTGTCGGCGATGGCCCAGTGGCTGGCCATCCCAGGTGAGGGGCACGGGGAGGGGCGGCAGGTGCGCGCACCGGCGGGCACAGCCTCCCCCCACCGCGGCTGGATGCTCTGGTGAGACCAGATCCTTCACACCGAGGTGCTCCCTGCAAGTCGTGAGCGTGTCATTTCTAACGGCGGACTTAGTGTCCTGGGGTCACTGTGACAAATTGCCACAAGGTGGGGGGGGGGGGTGCATTCTCAAAGTGAGTAGACCCGGAGACCAAACCCCATGTTTGGGCAGGGCCGCGTGCTCTGCCCAGGCTCCAGGAGGCTCCTTCCTGCCACCAGGAGCTCCGGGCGCTCCTTGGCTTGTAGATGCGCCACGCCCATCTCTGCACCCCCTTCACGTGGCCCCCGGCTCCGCAGCCCCTTTCTTCCTCTTAGCAGGACGCCCGTGGGACCGCGGCCCCTCTAAACCCCCCGATGACCTCATTCCGACTCCCTCCGCAGAGACCCCCTTCCAGACGCGGCCACAGGCACACGTTCTCGAGCTGTGCCTGGGCTCGCACGTGCCTTCTTGGGGGTCCACGGCCCAACCCACGGCCCACTTAGGAACAGTCCACGGGTCGTTTACAGAACAGGGGCTGGCTGCGTCAGCTGTGATGGGGCCCGGAGGCCAGCGCACTCTCTACGGAGTGGGCAGATTTCCCGCCTGGGGGTCAGCGACTGCCACGCTGTGGTGTCGGAGCAGAGGCCGCCAGCGCGTGGCCCTCTTCAATAGAACGGGGTCCCTGATGCCCAAATTTCATATAGTTTTCGTGTGTCACAAAATGGTTTTTTTTTCCAGTATTTTTTCCAGTTATATAAAAATGTAAAACCAGGGGCACCTTGGTGGCTCAGTCGGTTAAGCATCTGACTCTTCATCTCAGCTCAGGGTCATGAGCTCAAGCCCCACGTTGGGCTCTGCAGTGAAGCCTACCTAAAAATAAGAGGAAAAACCATTCTCAGCTCACAGGCCCTGGTGCGCTGACCCCGGACGCAGACGCACGGCCCCGTGCTGTGCAGCTGTGAGATGTGTGCTAAGGGAACGTCTGGCGGCCTGGAAAGTACCCTCATAGTGTAGCTGAGTGCGAGTGCCAGGAAAAGGGCCGTTTTTACTATGGCAGCCTGTACGTTTTTAGAAGAAATTGGCAGGCAGTGGGGGACAGGTGGTTTTCATGTTTTCTTTGCTCGCTTGTACTTTCTACGTTTCCTACCAGCATTTCTGCTGGAGCTCTCTCGGAACGGTTGGGAATGACACCGCCGTCTTGGGGGGCGTGCTGTTCACACACGGACCCTTTCTCTAGACCATGCTCGACAGCTGACCAAAACCATGATGCGCAAGCCCACGGTCGACCGCCTGGTGAAACAGCGCGACGAAGACACCCAGAATTTCATCAGCTTCATCTCCAGGGACTCCATCCAAAAGTCCCTGCGCGCGTACACAGAAAAGCTCAAAGAGAAGAAAGGCTAAGCGCCGGGCTGCACACATGGGACTTCCCACCCTTCTGGGCCTCCCTCTGCTTCCTCGGGGTTTTAAATTAGGTGTTTTCCAATTGAAAGGTGCTTTTGGCACTTGGTTTTCCTGATCTTCTTAGATGCCCTGTTCCCTGTAGCTAGTGTCCCAAGGCCATCTCCTCCCACGTGCTTTTTCTGCCCGGCAAGCGGGCCGGGGGCGCTGGGAGGGCGGCGTTCCCAGGGTGGGAATGCAGAGCCAGCAGGTGGGGCAGTCGAGGCCCTCGGCCACGTCGCCGCCGATGCCCCACTTCCCAGAGCAGAAGTGTGAATAAAGTCCTTGCGCTGTCCCATCACTGGCTGCCCGGCCGCCTGACTGCTGGGGGCACGCGACCAGCTAGTTGTGGGCTGATGACCCGCGCGGGACCCGCAGGAGAAAGCCCTGTGGCCACCACATCTGCCTGTTTAGATGGAGGGGGCGCAGAGTTTCAGAGCCCGGGAGCCTGGGCGGGGAGGGGGCTGGGGGCGCCGCTGGTGAGCCAGTCTGTGCAGCGAGAGCCCCGTCTGCCGGCAGAAAGATCACACGAGAACAGCTCACACAGGCTCTTGGAACAAAGGCATTTCCTCCAGTTCAGGCATTTCCAGAGTTGCCGAATGTGAGATGTTACCCAAACCAGAAACCTCGCTGGGCCCCTGTCAGTTATACCCTGTTCCCCTGTTGTACTTGATCCCGATCCTCAGGTGATGGGCCTCTCGGGGACAGGGGCCACAGTGCTCCCCAGCAAGTCCCCAGACACGTGAGGTGTCGGTGCTGTGGGCTGGGACCGGAACCGAACCCGCCTGCCTGGCCTGGGCGAGGAGTCCAGCCCCCTCACCGCTGCGGGGGAGGGGCAGCAGGACTGTGAGGTTGGCCTTGTCTGTCAGCACTGCCTCTGTGTGTGTGTGTGTGTGTGTGTGTGTGTGTGTGTGTGTGTGTCCCCAGCTGCGCTCGCACGGGACCTTGGACCTCACAGTTCGCATGGAGGGGGAGCAGCAACCCTCCACCAGCAAGCACGGTCTGGAGGTCCCCAGCAGGGTGTGACAACGGGCAGCCCAGGTCATCCCTGTTCCCCCAGGGGGCTGGGATCTAGGAGCTGCAGGACCAGAGCTCGGGCCTCAGAGGAGTTGAGTCCTAAGAAAGGACACGGAGGCCTTGAAGCTGACCAGAGTGCGTGTGGTCCTCGCCAAGCGCTTGCTCTTGTTTATTGAGCGTAGCCACGGCCCAGCATCCTGTAGGGTGCCCCTCACAACCCTATGAGGTAGGTGTAAAAGCCCATTTTACTGATGGGAAGACAGGCTGAGGGGGGCCTGTGATGTGTCCGCAGCCACTTGTCCGGCCAGCCCTGCCCCACGCCTTGCTGGGGCTTGGCCAGCCACCCAGGAGGAGCCTGTGGGGGCCAGCATCCTCGTGTCGAGTCTGGAGGCGGCGTGCCCTGAGCAGGCCTTGAAGGTTTTCAGTGGGACTTCAGGGTCACCTCCACAGGGAAATGGTCACTGATGGCAAGGGCCTGGAGGGGGAGGAGGTCGAGCCTCAGCAGCCCTGCTGGGCGGCCTGTCCTCCCTCAGGCTCCACCCCCTCCACTTCCCATGGCTCCACACTCCCCACCCCTCCTGGATGGAGCCCTTGGGCAGCTACCCACAGACCACTGCACCACCTGCAGGTGCAGTGGGGCACGGACTGGGAACCCCACTCCAGAAGAGGCCAAGGGCATCTCCTCCTGCCATTCTAGACTTGGTCCTTTCAGAGAACTGAGCCCCTAAGAGCCCTTCCGAAATTCCAGTCCGGGGAGGGGCCCCCCTGGCCGTGGGCAGCGGGACGCTGGCAGTCGCCCGGCTCACCTGAGTCTGGTCCAGGCCGAACTCCTCCTGGAAGTTGTGCACAGCGGCCGACTGGGGCTTCAGGCTCCTGCGCAGGCGGGCGCCGCACACCACGATGCGGTCATAGGCACAGTCCGAGTTGCCCACGGTGGTGTCGGCGCTGTCCGGGATGAGCCACCTGAAGACCTCGCTGCTACGCAGGCGGATGGCCGGCCAGTCCTGCGCCCGCACGTAGTTGCAGTCCGCGTTGAAGTCGCCCAGGAAGAGGAAGTCCTGCGGGGGCCGCAGAGCCGAGGCTGAGCCTGCGCGAGGGACGCGCCCACCCCCTGGACGCGCCCGTCGGCGGCGTGGGCGGGACTTACGTCGGTGCCCCACTTGTCGATCACGTCCAGGTACACGTCGTAGAGAGCGTCGATCTCCGCCACGGCCTGATGTGGCGCCGCGTGCAGCGGGATCAGCACTAGCTCCCCGGCAGCTGCGGGAGGCGAGTGTTAGGGATGGGGCGGGGCGGGGCGGGGCCGTGAGGCGGGGGCGGGGGCGGGGCCGTGAGGCGGGGCCTCACCCGAGCCGGGAGCCGAGAACTTAACCACGAAAGGTTCACGGCTGAAGGCATCCTCCGGGTCCGGGTACTGGTACGTGTCCACCACCGACACCGCGTCCTTCCTGGGGCGGGGAGAGACGGGTGGTGGCGCCGAGAGCCGGCCCCCTCCTGGCCCGCGCGCCCAGGCCCCGCGGCCCCGCCCCTCACCTGTAGACGAACAGGTACATTTCTTTGTACTGGTCCCGACCCAGGGGCTCGCTGCTCACGAAGCCGTACTCGTGCTTGGACACGCTGCGGAGACAAGGGCCAGGCACGTGGTCAAGTCACCCGCCGGGCCCTGCAAGCATGACCTGGGTTCCGAACGCTGGACCCTGTCCCCCGCACCTGTTGATCTCCTCCATGAGCGCGGACACGGCGCTCAGGTCCGGGTCTCGCACCTCCTGCACCAGAGTGATGTCATAGCCAGCCAGGATCTGGAGGAGGGGCCGACAGGTGCGGGGTCACGCGCTGCGGAATCGCCGGAGAAGCCCAGCTGCTGCCCCGCCTCCCGGCCCCCCCGCCTCACTTGCGCAATGACGCCGCCGCAGGCTGGGTCCGACACTTTGGTGTCGCCAAAGCTCTGGATGTTGAAGGCTCCGATGCGAAGCGCCCTGGCCCCGGAGGCCCCCAGCGCCCAGAGCGCAGCCAGTAGGAGCCGGAGCCCACCCATGGCGCTGAGCGGCAGGGCTGGGAGTGACAGAGACTCTCCTGAGCTCGGATCTGGGGTCAGGCACACCAAGCCACCCCTCTCTGCCCAGCCCTGGAGCCACGGGGGCCTGGCAGGGTTCCCTGCATCTCCCGGTGATGCACTAAGCTTACCATGGCCATTCTACCCCGTGGGGAAACTGAGCCCCAAATACAAGGACCCTATTCCCATCCAGCCCCGGGTCAGCCCAGTCCTTCCCAGCCACAGCACCCCCACACCCGCAAGCTCCATCACTCACCTGGGATGTGGATGGGGCGGCGGCTGGGGCTCAGGATCTAGGTCGGAGATCCAGGCTAGGGGTGTGTCTGTGGCACCACAGACTCCACGGCGTGGTGGGGCAGCAGTGTGGCACCAGGGCTCGGGCAGGTATTTGAGGTTCTGGTCCAGGGAGGGGCTGGGCCTCTCTGGGCCCGCCCCTGAAATGGAGTTGGACGCTGGCACTCCTGGTGGCAGGTCCCAGGGAGAGCCCTGAGGGCCACTGCTCTGGTGCCCCCATGCCCGTCAGAAGCAAGATTCCCAAGACCCTGATCGCCTCCCAGCCCCATGTCAGGACTGGATAAGAGGTCAGCCATCCGTGGCCCAGGCCTCGCTCCTGTACTCCCCCCACTGCCGAAACCAGGTCACCCAGAATGTCCCTCCTTCCTCTGGGAAAACAAGGTCGTGCAGCCTCGTCCCCCCATACGCCGTCACCTCAAGGTGAAAAAGCCTTGGTCCTCTGTCCCGACAGACAGCACTAGGGCTGGAGGCCGGGAAGCAGCGCCCGGTGGGCCTCAGGAAGCTGGGGTCATGACTCCAGCTGGGCAGGGCGGCAGTAGGAGGCTGCCTGTCCACATGCCAGTGCCACCCACGCACCGCCAGGGTGCCGCCAGCCCCTCCGGAGCCCTGGGCGGGGTGGCTGGGCACGGGAGTCCAGAGGGTGGCCTGGGCAGGTGTGCTGCCACAGGGAAACCTGCCAGGACAGTGGCCCCAGCCCCCGAGGCTGCCGCTGCCGTGGCAACACCACAAGTGGCAGGTTTTTATGTTTTATTGTAAAGCGACGAAACCCTATATTTACATCCCTTCTGAACACCTGAATCCTGTGTTCTTTCTTCTCTGGGTCCTCGCCCCTTCCCAGCCCAGTCCCCACGACCCTATAGGTGGCCACGCTACACAATGACCGTCTGCACCTCGAGCTGGCCCTCCGGTGAGGCAATGACCAGCTCGCCCGCGTGTTCCAGGATTTCAATGTCCTCCGATGAGACCATGGTCACCGTTGCCTGCTCCGCACCATTTGCGCCCGCACGGGCCGTGAGTACAGTGCCCTCGCTGATGGCCGAGGCCAGCGTCATGGCCACCTGCTCCGTCAGGCTCTCAGGGGTAGCGATGGTGATGGTGTCGGCGGCAGCCGCCTCTGGGCCCAGCCCCGCCTCTTGGTCCATAGTCACATTCTGCACGATGATCTGGTGCCCGGCGCTGGCCTGGTGCACAATCTGCTGTACCACCTTCATGATGTGGCTGTCCACCTGTGGGTGGCCCAGGCTCAGCACGCGGCTGCGGGGTGGGAGGGGGCCACACTGCCTCCTTCCGCCCTCCCCCAGCCCCTCACCTCCGTCTGGGTGCCTTCAATGATCTCCGCGGCTTCGCTAGCCTCCGCGTCGTCCGCAGCGGCCTGGGCAGGGGTCAGAGGTCAGCCGGTGGGGGGGAGGGAGGCGGGCGGGAGGCCCCGCCCCTGCCCGAGGTCCCGCCCTCGTCCCCACCTCAATGATGTACTCCTGAGTGTCAGCCACGACGGAAGAGAACTCTACCAGCACGGCGTGCGGATCCTCGGCGAGGACGGCGGCAGCGGCCGCGGGGCTCTCCTCCGCCACCAGCAGCTCCTCCACCTCCAGCAGGCAGCCGCCTGGGGCGGGGCCTCAGTCAGCACGCCACACGCCCTCCCCCCCCCCCCCCCCCCCCCCCCCCCCCCCCCCCCCCCCCCCCCCCCCCCCCCCCCCCCCCCCCGCCCCCAGCTGCGCCAGGCCCTGACCTTTGGTGCGTAGGTGCCGGTTGAGGGTGCCGTGCTCCGCGAAGCCCCGGCCGCAGCGGTAGCACTTGAAGGGCTTCTCGCCGGTGTGGTGCCGCACGTGCCGCACCAGGGAGCCCTTCTCCCGGAAGCCGCGGCTGCAGAACGGGCACACGTGCGGCTTCTCCTCCAGGTGCGTCCGGAAGTGCACCTGCTGGGCGTTCTGTGGAGTGCCACCCTCAGTGCTGGCCTGGCCCCAGCCAGGCGGAGGGGCCGGCGAAGGGGGCCTGTGCAGTCAGGAGGCGGGGAACGGGGCAGGGATCTGGCCCAGGAGAAGGGGGCCCTTGGGTAGGGGTCAGGGCCAAGGCGCCGAGCACCCACCTTAGTCTTGTAGCACTTGCCACACTCAGGACACGGATAGGGCCGCTCGTCCGAGTGGACGCGCCGGTGGCCGCGGACATGCGCGATGGTCTTGTAGAGCTTCCCGCAGTCTCCGCAGCGGAAACGGCGCTCGTGCACGTGAACCTCCTGGTGCTTCTTGAGCAGGTAGGCCTTGGGGAAGGCCTTGCCGCACTGCGCGCAGGTGAACGGCCTCGGCCCTAGGGTCGCACTGGGACGTCAGGTCGGTCTCCACCCGGGGGCTCCACGCACGCATCCCGGCTGGCTGTGCCCAGTGCCCCCCCCAACTCCTGCCACCCACCTGCATGGCCCCTTTTGTGGGCCTCCAGGGTGGCCGCCGTGGGGAAGGTCTCGCTGCACTGAGGGCATGGATGGGTCCTGGGCACCGCTGAGGCCCCGCCGGCCACCTGCTGGGGGAGGGGGCTCACAGCATGCCTCCAGCACCGACTGCGGGCTGGACCCCAGCAGTACAAAGAACAGAGCCGTGGCACCCCCACACCGGCCAGCTCCTACACGAGCCCAGGGAAGGCAATGAACGGGGAAGAGTCACTGCACAAGGGACGCGATGTTTCCACCCCAGGAAACAGCAAGAACGGCTGCCAGGCCAGGGTCGTGCCCTTATACCCAAGGTCTGACCCCCAAAGGAGCTCTCTGGCAGTGCGGGCACCTACTGTCTCCACTGGCTCCACCTCCAGCAGTGGCAGCTCTGAGGGACTGTCTCCCAGGGGCTGGGGACTGGGCACCGCGGGAGGGGCTGGCTCCAGGACCCCCTCCTCTCCAGTGACACGCTCAAGGACGATGCCAGAGTTCTGCATGGCCTGGTGCAGCAGGTTCTCACGGCCAGCCTCGCTGGAAGAGGGGAGCTCCTCAGAGCCGGGGCGCTGTGGGCAGGCAGAGGGAGGGCAGCGACACTCGGTACCCACTTGCATGCACCATGCGGGGCAGAGCCAAGGGCCCCCGGGGGCACTGTGCATCCCCCTCGGGCAGTCCCACAGCCCGCTCCACCTCACCCTCAGCTCCCTGTCCCTCACCCCGCCCTGCTCTCTGGCATGCCACTGATCTCCCGTCTCCCCTACAACCAGACTGGGCCCCAGGACGGAAGGCCAGATGGGTCCTGTTCGGACTGGAGCCAGCGCCCAGCACAGAGCCCGGCGCTGAGCGGACAGAGGCCACCCCCCTGGGCTGCCCGCACCTCTGGGGCCAGGGCTTTCATGTCCAAGGGAAGCTCTTGCATCTGGACATGGACTTCGTGGATGACAGTGCCCTTGGCGTCTGTCACCAGGTGAATCACGGGTGATGTCTCCATAGGTTCACCGGTCACCGATGATGATGATGATGACGTAACGGTCCCCATGGTGGAGGCACCAGACCCTTTAGGCAGAACCAGGAGTCCTTGGAGAACCCGCCAGCCAGAGCGGCACCCGGGCCAGGGCCAGTGCGGGGCGCCCCTCCCCCGCTGACCTGCAGGCGCCTCTTTGCCCACGACCGCGTCCTTGCTCATGCCGAAGCGAATCTTCTCGGTGCACGGGGTCAGAGACTTGAGGTGCCGGGTCAGCGCCCCCGACTCCCGGAAGCTCTTCCCACACTTGGCACACTTATAGGGGCGCTCATCTGCAGAGAGGGCGGAGTGAGCCTCCGGCAGGGAGGGTGGCCCGGGGCCACAGCCCCACGGCCCCTCAGAGGCAGGGGCCACAAGGCCGGCTACCGGCCCCCGCCTGGCTCACCTGTGTGCCGCCGGTGGTGCCGGATGAGCGAGCCCTTGGTCCGGAAGGACGCCCCACACAGCTTGCACTCATGGTCCTTGCGGCTGCTGTGGGTGACCATGTGGGCCTTGAGGATGCTGCCCTGGGGGAGACGGGGGAGGGGGCTCAGGCGCCTCTCCAGGGGGCTGGGGGGGGGGGGAGGGAGGCCGAGCCCGCGGCCCCGCTCACCGTCTTGAAGGTCTTGTGGCACAGCGCGCACACGTAGCGGCCCTCCTTGTTCACCAGCAGCTGGACCTGCGCCTGCTCGCCCTCCCCGGGGAGCCCGGGGCCCCGCTGGCTGGGGCTGCCTGGGGCTTCTGCCATCTCGTCCCCCGCCTCTGCCTCGGCGGCTACAATGACCTCTTTGATGTGTCCACCGCCTAATGAGAGGCAGGTCAGCCTGAGCCTCGAGATGCTGCGGGCCCCGCCACCTCCTTGGATCCCTGCCTGGGGACATTGCTAGGACACGGGGGAGCTGTCCTGCCCGCCCTCCAGCCCCGGGGCCTGGCACCTGCTCCCCGAGCGGGAGGCCGCCCTGAGGAGCTCCAGAACCCCAGAATGCGTCCAGTGGGGAGACCCACCATGAGCCCTGGTGCCCCCTCCCAAGCCCGGGAGCGCAGGACTGGATGTGTGCAGGGGTCGTGCCCCATCTGAGGACAACTGAGTGCCAGCACAGACCCGGTGGATGGGCCACCCGGCTCACGGCCATCAGACCCGCTCACTGCACTGGCTCCCACTGACAGGCAACAAAGAGGCCTCCGGGGCCACCGACCGTCTAGAGGTCAGGAGGCTGGGGACCCGCCCGGGAGAGACCCCTGGGGCTGCCCGTGGAAGGAGGCCCAGCCTTGGCGCCTCTCAGGGGTGATGAAAAGATCTGACAACGTGCAGAGCTAAGCTGTAAACACGCTTTGTAATTTCTGCTCATAAAGATGCCACGTGGGAAGTGGCTGTAAAGCCACGTCTTAGGAACCGTCTCCATCAGCCGGCCAGAGTGTTTTGACAAGCCGTTCTCCCAAACAGAATGCAAGCACCATGACTCAGAGACAATTAAGGGCATCTCTCGCCCGGGCCCGGGCTGACGTGCTTGAGGCTCTATCTTCCTCCACCCCGGAAGCAGCCTCCAGAAGGGCAGGGACTTTGCCGGGCTAGGACTTGGGATACAGTGTGGCACAAGAGACCATGGACGGAGGGCTCAAGGAAGGAAGAGCATGGCTGCCCTGAGCCCAGAGATGAAAAACGAGTTTGTTTCCAGCAAAGAGGCAAGACAGCCTGGAAGAGGTATCTGGCCCCCTGCACAGCCCCTGCCAACTGTGGCCCCTGGCCCCGCAAGGGGTAAGACCGCCTCCCCCCCCAGTCCTGGATGCCAGCAACTGGAAGTTTAGACTCTAGCCCACCCTGGAGCACTGAGCAGCAGACTCCTAGGGGGCATCTGGGGCACCCAAGATGCCTGCAAAGGGGAAACCACAAGGGGACAAGAGAGGTGGGAGGTATGGAGAGGGGAGCCCCAGGGCACAGGGAGGAGCTGCCGGGCAGCAGAGGGGCGGAAGTGGTGGGAGGGCCTGGCCAGAGGCCCAGAAGCCCAGGGAATTTGTTCTCCCACGTGATGCCACCCTGGGCCCCACCCCCCACATGACAACATTCCTATCACGAGTGGCAACAGGCGAATGTCCCCGTCCACAGGAATGTCGGGCCAGGGGAAGGGCAGCATGGAGAAAAGGATGGACACCTGGTCACCTCCCTAAGGTGGCCCCATGGCAGGAAGGCCTGCTCTGAGGCCCTGCTCCCGAGGCTCCACCTCTGTTCCTGCCTCAGCTGGTTCCAAGGGCTTCCCAAGGCCAAGTTCTACCTGTTCCCCAAACCCATATCCTGTCCAGATGCCCACTCATGCACCTGCCAGGACTCCCGCCCAGTCCAGCAGACCCCCAGGTGACAACCCTTCCCCCCGCCACTGGCCAGCAGCTGCACCCTCGTGTTCACGCCCAGCTCCGGCCGTGCTTTGAAGGATCCCCCTCCCCGACCATCAACACCCCTCTCCCCGTGCACATCACCAAGGCCCTTTAACTTACAAAGAGCCATCAAGGACGCTGACTGGGCACTGGACGCTCATAAAAGCAAGCTGAGAATCAGGGCAGGAGTCGCCACCCCCACAGGGGAGGGGATAGCCAAGGTCAGACAGCAGGTCAGGACAGAGCTGGAGCCACCAGTGCATCCCGTGCATACCCCAGCCTGACCCATCAGAGCGGACTGCGGGGTGGGGAGCAGGAACCGGGCTGGGCAGAAAAATGGGGAAGATTCCAGAAGGACCACGGAAGAAACAGTCTGCAGAAGCAGCAGGAGCAGGCAGCCAGCTGTGACTATGCACGAAGTGAGGCCTCCCTGACCGCAGGCCACACGCCGCCCCTCTCCTGGTGGGCAGGGCCTGGTGCCCAGTGCTCACTCCTGCGGGCCTCAGCCCTCCTCAGCCAGGCCTCGCCCTCAGGAAAACAGAAAGACGCGGGCAGCAAGGGCCCCTGGCCTCCAGCTTTGACCACAAGCAGCTGTGGACGCCACTGGGGCGCAGGGCTGGCTTACCCACGATGTCGGGGGTGTGGCTGATGTCTGCCGTTAACGCGGCGGTCTCCACCACGATGTGGGCCACCGTGATGGGCTCCTCCGGGCCGGCCACCGCTGGCACCACCTACCGTCAGGGGACAAGGGACAAAGAGGACTCTTCTGTGGGGCTCCAGAGATCCCTTGGCTTGGAGAGGGCAGGCTTGGGTTTATGTCCACCCGAGAAGGCTGCAGTGAGACCTGTCATCTCCCCCGACATCTCTCCCACCCCTGCTCTGAGTCTGACTCCCAGCCTGGTCCCTCCAACCCAGGCCTAAGGAGTCAGCCCTGTGACTCAAACGCCCCTGGCCACCGTGGACCCGACGCAGAGCACAGAGCACCCTGTGGAGGGCTCCAGGGAGAAGTGACCAGCAGCTCCAGCCGAAGCTCCAGCACCCTCGCCCACCAGCCCCAATCAAGGTGTCGAGGGATGTGGGACTGGGGGCTTTCCTGGAGGAAAGGGCACCACCGGGAGGGGCCAGGAAAGAGCACAGGGTCCCAGTGGGATGGCTGTGGGCTCCCCGTCCTCTGGGCCATTCCCTGTGACGACCTGAGGCAGCCAGCCTCCCCCAGAGCCTCCTTTCACACTCCCATCCGGTAAGAGACACGAGACCACCACCCTGCAAAGGTGCTGGGGCCTTCAGACGCCTGGATGCCTGCAGCCCACGCACATGCAGCATGACAGCCGGGGCTGTGTTTATGACAAGGTGCCAGGACCCCCCAGAGCCACCCTTTGTGGGACCCCAAGAAACCATGTATGCAGGGGTGCCTGGGGGCTCAGTGGTTGAGCATCTGACTCTGGGTTTCTGCTCAAGTCATGATCTCACAGTCTGTGAGTTCAAGGCCTGTGTCAGGCTCTGTGCTGACAGTGCAGAGCCTGCTTGGGATTCTCTCTCTCCCTCTCTCTGTCCTTCCCCCAGCCTCTGTCTCTCAAAATAAACAAGCAAATATAAAACAGAAAAAGAAGAAGAAACCATGTGTCCAGGGCAGGTGATAAGCCAGTGGGACGGCTGGGAGCCAGGACAGACCCCGAGGCCCCCAGAAAGGAGGGACGTCGACTGCGCGGGCTTCAGCCAGAGGCTGCTGAGAAGGCCGGGCCACGCCAGGCCATCCCGGAAGCCCAGGCACACGGCCAAGCTCTTGGTGGCAGGGCCCAGCCTCCCTTATCCATGACCAGATGCCTGCCTTCCTCCCACCCCCCTGCCACAGGCCTGCCCGGGCACACACACCCCCTCCCACCACCAGGCGAGCCGGGGAAGGAGGGCGAACTCATGCACGGAGAGGGCTCACCTCCGGGCCCAGCAGTGCAGCGGCGGGGGCGGCAGGCGGGGCCTCCTGAGGGGCCCGCTGGCAGGCTTTCTGGAGTTTGTGCTGAACGAAGTCTTCCAAGGCAGTGAACTCGGCCTGGCAGCGGCCACATCTGTGCACATCGTCCTCATCTGCAACGAGCCTGTGCTCAGTGGGGCCTGGGAGGGCCTCCAGCCCTAGGCCAAGTCCACCTGAGGGTGCCACTGGGCCAGAGGCACCTTCCAGCCCCAGGAGACCTGCGCCAAGAGGGGCCCACCCCAGGAAGAGCAGCCCGCTGCGGCCCCAACCTGACAGGCTGCAGGGATCCACTGAGGCTGTCGTGCCCCAAGCCCCCACTTCGGAGTTGAGGGGACAGCCCCAGAGAGCAGCTCTGAGGTGCAGGGACACACACGCGGGTTTGGGGACAGTGAAGGACCAGAGTTTAAGACGGTTTCATTGGCTCAGAAGCGGCAGGAGCGCGCCCTCTCCTGGAGATGACACTCAGGGTGGAACTTGGCGGAGCTGCTCCACAGCCCAGGGGCCCGCCCTCACCGCCCAGGCAGACACGCATGCCCCAGGTCCTCAGCAAACACTCCCGGCTCACTGAGTCCCTCCTGGGCGCCGGGCACCTCGCTGGGGATGTCCCCAAATCCAGCCAGCGCCCTGCGGAAATGAGGATGAGTATACTCCTTCCAGAAAAATGACCTGAGACTCAGGACCACCCCACTGGTGAGTGTTGCGGCCAGAACCGGAACCTGAGGGTCCACTACAGACACCCGCTGCCTGTGCAGGAGGCCGCCAGTCCCGCCACTCCCATGCGGTCCCGAATCAAGGTCAAACCCAGGCCTGGCACATGGAGAGGAAAGCCAAGGCCCACGCCACAGCCATGCCTGGCCCGCAGGGGGCCACCAGCCAGAGGGCAGTCCCCTCCAGAAGGCGCACGGTCCCAAGCGAAGCACTGAGGTGTCCACCGCCCTTTTAACCTTCCCACCTCGCTCACCAAGTCTGACTCGCTATTGCCAATGAAGGATCGCCCACCGCAGAAGGGGACAAGGCCGGGGGCAAGCCCAGCGGGCCCCAGCAGCCTCCAAAGAGATCCCTCTCTGGGCTGGCACTGCCCCTGGTGGTACTGCCCTTCCCCCAGCTGGGACAAGAAGGAGCAAGAAAAAAAATGCACCGAGAATATGAGTCCCGTGGAGACAGGGACCACTATCCCGGTATCGCTAGCCAGCCCCCCTCCGGTCTGGCCCGGTCTACAGGCTCATAAGAGCCTAGCGGAGCCCCGGGAAGGACCCCAACTTCTGTCCGCACCAGCTATCAGGGCACCTGTTCGTCAGCTCTGCCCTCAGCCAGTCACCACCCGCTCCGTCTTCCCTCTCACTGGGGCCCTGGGAGGCAGCACAGCCCAGAAGGGAGGGGAGCTGGTTGCAGAATCACGTCGTCCTGACATCCAATCCAGTCCTTGCTACTTACTAGCTGGGTGACCTGATCACTTTCACATCTCTGAACCTCAACTTCCCTCATCCACAAAACGGGAACAACAGGAGCATCCAGGGTTGGTTTGAGGATGAAAACGCTGAGGCCGGGTAAGTGCTTAACACGTTCTTAGCAGCAGCAGGATCCCTTGCCCAGGGTCAAACAGCCAGAGAGTGGGGGAAACGGCAGGTCTGGGACGGAGCCACAGGCTGGCTGCAGGGCACCGGCCCCGCGCCCCAGAGCTCTGCGGCCTCCCCGAGGGGGAGCCTGGAGCCCCGAGGCCCCGCCCCCTGGAGCCGCCAGCCCCGCCCCAGCTCTAGAGGCCCGTCAGATGCACCGGGAGGGGGCCCAGAAGGAGGGCAGGGCCTCGCCCGCACCGGGAGGCGAAGAGGCGCCTGACCGCTGACCTGAGGGGCAAGGCTGCCAGTGGAGGCGATGGCGGAGGTCTACACACGAGCAGCGCCACAGGCGTGGGCACCTGTGAGTATCCGCGAGTGGGCACGGAGGCCCACGGGGTGACTGGCACCCACAGGAGAGGCCCGAGGGTCTGAGGAAGCCGGAGGACTCGAGGAGGGCTATGCAGACCTCTCGGGGACCCGTGAGGTCCGCAAGGAACCGGGGTCTGGGCCGGTCGGTCGCGTCCACAGCTTAGGCCATCGGAACCTCCTCCAGCCGGGACTGAGCCGTCCCCACCCCGGCCGCGCCCGACCCTGTCAGGCCCTGTCAGGCCCTGTTACCTTCTTCGCTAAAGGGCGCCGGGAGGCCGAGGAATCCGCCAGGAGCCAAGGCCGCCGCCGCCGCCGCCGCCGCCGCGACCCCGCCCTCGCCCGCCTCCCGCCCGGCTTCGGCCCGGGCTTCTGCCGTATGCGCGGCCGTCACCCGCACTGCCATCGCGCCCTCCATGTCGCAACGCGCCGCAGGAAGATGGCGGATTTACGACCGTGTCGTCATAACAACGGGCCGCGCTGAGGAGAGCGAGAGAAAACGACGAGAGGAAGATGACGGGGCGGGGCCATGTAGGTTTGACAGACAGGCAGCGGGGCGGAGCCTGGGAAGAGGTGCCTAGAACCTCAGAGGCGGGGCCAGATTCCCTGAGAGCAGGCACTGGCAGTGGCTGCTCGGAGGCGTGGTCGCACTGGAGCGGACTGACAGGCGGCGAGGCGGGGTCAGAGGCGGGCCCGCGGGGCGTGGCTTAGTGCGACGGGGGCGTGGCCATGCCGGAGGAGCGGAGGGCTGGGTTCCGGAGTGGCGTCAGACCTCGAGAGCTTTAGGAAAGAATGAGGCCGACGGGCTGAGCGGGTGGTGGGGCCGGCGGGTACTGTGGGGATCGTCGCCCCAGCCCAACCTCCTCGGGTCAGAGCCTCGTTTGCTGCCGCGATCACAAGGAAGAACCCGAATTTGGGTTTGGCTAACCGGTAGCTTCGCTAAGCCTTTTATACTTACGCATATTTATTACATTGTAATAAATATACGTACGATTTACCATTCGTGGTATTTAGTGCATTCACAATGCTATGTGACCATCACCACCGCCAAGTTCCAGAACGTTGTCATCATCCCAAAAGGAAACCTATGCCGTTAGCGCTCACTGCCCATTCCAGTCCCTGGCCACCACTTTCTGTCTGTAAAGACTTGCCTTACGTTCTCATATAAATGGAATTACACATGTGGTCTTTTGCATCTGGTTTGCTTTGCTTAGCATGTTTTCCAGATTCATCCATGTTGTAAGCATGTCAGTACTTCATTTCTTTTTACAGGCTGAGTAATACTACATCACCTGGCTAGACCACAGTTTATTTAGTCTTTGAGTTTGGGTTGTTCCCACCTTTTCCACTATTCTGAACAGTGAGTGCTGCCATGAATATGTGTGTGCAAATTCCTTTTATTCTTGGAAGGTAATATTTAGTTAGCTCTTTGAAGCTAAGCACTTTACAGGATTTTCTCATTTAAGTAAGATACCAGTCACCCCCATTTTGAAGATGAAGAAACTGAGGCACAGTACTGACAGGATGCTTGCCCAAGGGCAGACTGGAGACTCCAAGTCTGCACAAACCCACGGGGCGTGCTCTCCCACGTCTCAGTTGTCTCCTGTGGCCCAGCCCTGTGCTGAATGCCGGGACTCAGATGAATCAGAACTGGTCTCCTCCAGGAAGGCTAATTTCTAGGGAAGACCAAGCAGAGACACAAAGGCTGGGGCAGAGAGTAGACGGCTCTGCCTGGGAAGGGCATCAAGCAGAGACTGTCTCCGTGCTGGGGCTGCCCAGCTGGGCGCCTGAGGACCCTCGGCCCGGCAAGAGCTGGGATGTGTGCAGCATGGGTCAGATCATCAGAGGTCAGCTGGGGGTAACGATGAGCTTGCTTTCTGCATAAGGCTTGCTCACCGTTGCAGGGGGAGAAGCAGCCTGCGTGAAAGCATTTCGAAAGGATCCCTCTGACTGCTGTGCGGATCAAAGGACCTGAGGACCATAGAGGCAGGAAGATCCCGCATGGTTGGTCTCTGACAGGGACAACAGGAGGAAGAAGAGGTGGGGAGCATGTGGAGGGGGCCTCTGGGAAGGGAGGACCGGGAAGACAGTAATGGGAAGCCAGCATGAGAGAGGGGAGGCCCCAGAGGAATGGGATAGAGAAGGGTCTCAAAGGCAGAGGACAGCCTGAGTTGGGGGGACACGAGGAGGAGCTGGCCCAGGGGAGACAGAGCCTGCCCCGCCGTGTGCCCCTGCCTTGTGGGGAGCAGGCCAGAGCTTCTGCCTGGGGGCTCCCTGGAGGCCAGGAAAGACCATCCTGCTCCTGAGCTAGAGCCCAGGCAGGCCAGCGGGCACAAGGGCGGACAGGCCTAAGATCACTGAAAGGCAGAGCGGCCAGAGGAAGACAAGGAAACCAGAGTCCCCACTCCCCCAAACGGCCTCCTTACCCGCCCAGCCCTCAGCACGGGCTCCCTGTGAACCCCTGTGTGACTCGGAGTCCATGCTGAGCTGCCCTGCCGCAGCCAGAGCCACGGGGGACACTGTCACCCTTTTTGAGAACTGCTGAACCTCCATTCTTTGATGTATTTCGTTCATCTAATGAATCCCATGCTGAAGGATATTTAGATTGCTCCTAATTCTTTTTTTTTTTTGCCACTTGAGTCCTTTTGAAATGACTCCCTTTGTCTACGACCATACCACCCTGAACGTGCCCGATCTCATCTGAAATGACTCCCTTTTTCACTTAGCTCATTAGAAGCAGTACATACCATCTGTGAAAAAAGATTTAATGGCTACTTGCATTTTCTAATACAATTTATTTTTTTAATATTTATTTTGAGAAAGAGAGAGTATGCAAGCAGGGGAGGGGCAGAGAGGAATGGAGAGAGAGGGACAGAGAGAGGCTCAAGCGGGCTCCTCATTGTCAGCACAGAACCCAACATGGGGCTCAATCCCACCAACCATGGGATCATGACCTGAGCCAAAATCAAGAGTCAGACACAACTGACTGAGACACCCAGGCACCGTCATTTTCTAACACAATTTAAATCCATGCAAGGCTATTAAAATTCAATAGTGTCTGGTGTCTGTGCTTGTTCCATCTAAATCCATGCCCCATTCAGTTCACAGCGGGGCCTTCCTCCCTTTGGGGAACCCTGGCGGCATCCATTCGCAAGTATACACTGAGCATCTACTGTGTGTCAGGACCACATCATGATCATGCTGTGCTCCTCCCCCATCTCTACAGGGCGCCTCACTCAAGGGCAGCCCCCCTGCCATAAAGCGCACCGTCCCTTCCAGCCTCCTGCAGGGCCGTGTCCACAACCATCTCCCCTCTCCAAACTGGCCACGCCACCTTTCCCACTCTACCGGCTCAGTCCCTACAACCCACAGGGGATGCTTAAACCAAACAAGTGTGACAGAGCTCCGCTTTGGAGTCAACTGAGTTTAATCCCAAGCCTGCCTCATCCAGCTGGTGACTCTCAGTGGCTCAGTTTCTTCATCCACAAACGGCGCTACTAATAGCCTTTGCCTCTTAGGGATGTCCTGGAATCCTGACAAGGTAACGCAGGTCAGGAGCAGGGCTCAGTGCCTAGATGCTTACTGAGTACCCAGTAGACCAAGGCACCTGGGCAGGTGCTGTACAAGCTGGCCCCTGGCTGGGCAGCAACAGCACTTCCCATTCTGGCCAGCGCACCATATGCCCCGGATGCTTCTGGGTTAAAGCGCGATTGCTGATTTTCTGTCAAACGTAGTTCTTCCCCACATCAGCTCCACCACCAAGACTAAGTGGGAAGACACAGAAGGAAGGCGCTTCTCTTGTGGGGAGTGGGCGCACCAGGCAGGAACACTTTGCATGCCCTGCCTTCGTGGGCCATGGCCCTTCCAATCTCCTCCAGGGGGTCCCAGTCCAACAGAGACCAACAGAAACAAGTCACGTACAAATAAAACAGGGCCCTAAGGAACTGAGGTCACTGGCTTTACCTCATGGGTTGGGGGTTGGGGGTGGGGCCAGAGCAGACTTTATGGAGATCAGGGGCCCAAGAAGAGCGGGGGTTTCACACTCTAGGAGCAGGGGGTCTGGGGCACCTGTCACAGGATAGGCTTTCAAGAAACTGGGGCCCTTTGTAGTTCTGCCTGGCCCTATCAGAAGTGACAACAATAAACATACACCTAACCTGTGAACCTGCAATTCCAATTGTAATTACATTTCTTCCAAGAGAAACGAGTGCCTGTGTCCACAAATGAGCCTGTAGGAACCAGAACGCTCACAGAAGTATTATCTCAATGCTCCCAAACTGCAAATAACCCAGTGCCCATCTACTGGAGAACAAACAGCTGTATTCTTCCAATGGCTCACATGGCAATTAAAACAACAGAGAAGAATGGATTTCACAGACACTGTTGATCCAGAGAAGAAACACCCATGGCAAGATCCCGTTTGTGAGACCATCTGGAACAGGCAGAGGAGGCTATGACTCATGCCATGGTGACAGAAGTCAGAAAAGTGGGGGGGGGAGGGGTATCTGCTACTGACTGGGGAGGGGCTGTGAAGGAACTTTCTGGGACGATGGAAATAGTCTCTGGCTTGATGTGGGTTGAGTTGACACAGGCGTGTAGTTATGTAAAATTCCATCAAGCCGCACACTCATGCAATTTTACTGTGTATTGCCTCAATAAAAGGGAACACTGACACCTAATAACGATGATGCTGAGTACTGTGTTCTACGCAGGGTCTTTTTAGACCCCAATCCCGCCGCCTCGTAATTAATTACCCGTCCACAGGACCACTAAGAGACAGGGAGAGCGCTTTTGCAAAGGACTGGAAATGGGAACGCGAGGCCTGCCGGGACGTAGCCCCGGGCTGCACTCGGCACTGGCCATAATCGGCTCACGCGCCAACACCGTGTCCGAAGCGTCTCCAGGGCGGAGGGCACGTCCCGGCGCCGCCCAGGAAAGGTGCGGACGTGACACCGGCACCCAAGGCGGGCCACGGCTTCCTCCCCCACCCTCCGCCCAAGGCCCCACCGCGCTCCAGCCACGGAGAAGCCAGCCAATCGGCAGCTGGCCCGGCCCGGGGTCACTCGATTGAGGGCCTCCGTCACCTAGGCTGACCACGCGCCGCCAATGGGCGAGCTGCCCTGAGGCCGCCAATGAGCAGCGCCCTTACGTCCAGAGCCGGCTCTGGGGCTCCTCCGCAGAGTTTCCGCAGTGAACGCTCCTCTCCGAATGCCGGTTGGCTCCCTTCCAGCCAATCACTGGGTAGCCTCTGGCTCAACAGCCAATGGCCGCTCGCCTTCCAGTGCCGGGCCGAGAAGGTTGGCTCTGAGTTACCGCAGCCCGCGGGAGGCGGGGGCGGATTGGCGCAGGTGGCATCCAATGGGCGGTGCGCGCGAGGAACGGGGCGAATGAGCGCGCCGGGGGCGGGGCGGGAGCGACGGCGGGCGGCTGCAAGGAGCGGCCGGTGGCTGCTGCGGCGGGCAGCCGGTGGCGGCGGCGGGCGGCCATGGCGGCGGCAGAGGCCGGCGGTGACGACGCCCGCTGCGTGCGGCTGAGCGCCGAGCGGGCCCGGGCGCTGCTGGCCGACGTGGACACGCTGCTGTTCGACTGCGACGGCGTGCTGTGGCGCGGCGAGACGGCCGTGCCCGGCGCGCCCGAGGCCCTGTCGGCGCTGCGGGCCCGCGGCAAGCGCCTCGGCTTCATCACAAACAACAGCAGCAAGACCCGCGAGGCGTACGCCGAGAAGCTGCGGCGCCTGGGCTTCGGCGGCCCGGCGGGGCCCGGCGCCGGCCTCGAGGTCTTCGGCACGGCCTACTGCACCGCCCTCTACCTGCGCCAGCGTCTGGCGGGCGCAGCGGCCCCCAAGGCCTACGTTCTGGGCAGCGAGGCCCTGGCCGCGGAGCTGAAGGCCGTGGGCGTCTCCTGCGTGGGCGTAGGGCCCGAGCCGCTGGTGGGCGACAGTCCCGGCGACTGGCTGGACGCCCCTCTCGATCCCGACGTCCGCGCCGTGGTGGTGGGCTTCGATCCGCACTTCAGCTACATGAAGCTCACCAAGGCTGTGCGCTACCTGCAGCAGCCCGGCTGCCTGCTCGTGGGCACCAACATGGACAACCGGCTCCCGCTCGAGAACGGCCGCTTCATCGCCGGTCCGTGCGGGGCGGGGGTGGGGGGAGGCTCGGGGCGGGCCGCGGGGGCCGCTCCTGGCCTCTGACCCCGGGTGCTCTCCTCCCGTCCCTCTCCGCCCCACAGGTACCGGCTGTCTGGTTCGAGCCGTGGAGATGGCCGCCCAGCGCCAGGCCGACATCATAGGGAAGCCCAGCCGCTTCATCTTCGACTGCGTGTCCCAGGAGTACGGCATCAACCCAGAGCGCACCATCATGGTGGGAGACCGCCTGGACACGGACATCCTCCTGGGCGTCACCTGTGGCCTGAAGACCATCCTGACCCTCACCGGAGTGTCCACTCTAGGGGATGTGAAGAGTAATCAGGAAAGTGACTGCATGTCTAAGAAGAAAATGGTTCCTGACTTCTATGTTGACAGCATAGCTGACCTTTTGCCCGCCCTTCAAGGTTAAAGACTTAGTGTCTTTAATCTCCAGAATAAAACGAATTGAAAACCACTTACCCAAATCAATAGGTGGGGCTTAAGCATCCGCTCAGCTTAGGCGGCTTCGAAGAGTGTACTTGGAGTTAAGTGCGGGCACTAGTTGCTAAGCTTGTAAGTAAACGTTTGGGGGCGGGGGGCCATGTTGTTTACAGATG
>PJEM01017591.1:0-21519 GCA_004023845.1 Helogale parvula
CATAGGGGAGTTCTATGGATAGTTTTTTGAGGAACCTCCACACTGTTTTCCAGAGCGGCTGCACCAGTTTACATTGCCACCAACAGTGTAGGAGGGTGCCCGTCTCTCCACACCCTCGCCAGCATCTATAGTCTTTTGATTTGTTCATTTTAGCCACTCTGACTGGTGTGAGGTGGTATCTCAGTGTGGTTTTGATTTGGATTTCCCTGATGATGAGTGACACTGAGCATCGTTTGATGTGCCTGTTGGCCATCTGGATGTCCTCTTTGGAGAAGTGTCTATTCAGGTCTTCTGCCCATTTCTTCACTGGATCCTTCATTTTTCTTGTATGGAGTTTAGTGAGCTCCTTGTATATTTTGGATACTAGCCCATAGGAGACTCTTAAATACAGAGAACTGAGGGTTGCTGGCTGGGTGTTGGGGGATGGGAGATGGGCTAAATGGGGGAGGGGCATTAAGGAGGACACTTGGGATGAGCACTGGGTGATTATGTAAGTGATAAATCACTAAATTCTATTCCCGAAATCATTATTACACTTTATGTTAACTAACTTGGATTTAAATTTAAAAATAGTCCCTGCTAGTATATCCTGTGGAGGCTTGTAGCAATGGACGTGACCTCAGAGTCAGGCATTTAGAAAGTATCTTAGACCAGAAGAGAATGGAACCCTTCTGATTCAAGTTTACCACATTTGTAACAGAATGAGGAGTTCAATTCAACTAAAAACTCCTTTAGTAGTAAACTAAGCTACAAATTTCAAATAACCCAAGCAGGAGGCAGTCAGGCTTCTGGGAGATCTGTCTTGGCATCTCCTATAGAATGGGAGCTACCTGAAGCTACCCAACCCCCTACCCCCATGGGGCCACCCAGCCCCACCCCCAGCCCCCTACTCCCAAGAAGGAAGGCCAGCAGGGACTAGGTAAAATTCCAGACTTTGTTTCGGCCATTAGCTATGCCTCAGGGCAGGGCACCAGCTCCAGAGAGGATCTGGGGCTCTGGATCAGGTAACTAGTAGAGCAGGGTAATTAGGAAAGAGCTTACACATCCTTTTTTTTTTTTTTCTTTTTTACAATTTGTTAGTTCATTCTTAAGAAATGAGAGGTATTTCTCTCAGTCTCTCAGGAATGTAGCCAGGCTCTTTGGTTTAAGACCCGAGATTCCCGAAGCCTTTGAGGGAGGCTGAGTAATTGCAATTAGCAGCCTTTTTGTTACTGAAAGCCAAAAAAAAAAAAAAAAACCCAAAACCAGTAACTACTGATTGGGTTGGCCGCCAAGAAGACAAATCCTGAATGGGCCTTTTGTTTTTCCTGTGGAAGTAAGCTGGACTGTGTGAGAAGAGCTGGTCTGAGAAGAGGCTGGGGACCAGCATGGGCCAAGCACCGAGGAGGGGTTAGGTGTTGAAGGGATTGGTTGTGGATTCCATTTGAGATTGCTTCCCGCAGGGCCGTGGAGGCGACCAGTCTGCAGGAGTGACCACGGGAAGGCTGAGAGGCCTGGATGTCGAGTCGTGGGCACCTCCGTGAAGATCCCAGGGGCCGAGCGTGTTGTGTAGGGAACGGAGCTTCCCACACCACGTGGGGCCTGGGCAGGGAGCAATGGTGAAGGAGACTGGCTTTCAAGCTTTTTGCATAAGTCCCTGAGTAAGGGAGAGGAGGGGAATCCCAAAAATCATCACTGTTAGACTTCTACGAACCCTTGAGATGAGATTATTTCAACTACTTTTCTTTCATAGCATACTGACCAACAGACTTTTATGCCCATCTTTCTGAGTCCCTGGGGATACATGATGAATATATGGGGTTGTCACACATAGGTTCTGCCCCTGTGAGGGTAAGAGGCTAATGGCTATGGCATGTTGGGACGGAGACACGTTGTGGAAAGCACAATGAAGATCCAAACAGCCTCTGTCACTGAGGTCAACAGGGGTGTCCTCTCTAAGGAGGGAGCAGCTATCCCAAGGCTGTGGTGTGTGCAGGACTTTGTCTGAAAGGGACCCAGAAAACACCCTTCCAAGAACTCCGCATGCCAGAGCCTTGCGGAGGACAGGGCGGCAGACACAAGTGTGGGCCAGAGTGGAACAAGGGGCAACGGGGCAGAGGGAGGTGTTGGCAAGCCAACCCACCTTCATCCAAGATAAAGCAGTGCTTTCTTAGCCATAGTGAGAAGTTTCGAAAATTGAAAATAACACCGGGACATATATAAAAAATGTCATGGATGAATCCACATGCCCTTTATTCTGTGAAGATTAGAGGAGGGATCAAAACAGAAGCCCGGGTCCACAGACCTGCCCAGCCTGGAAGAAGGAGCAAGGGGCATGGACTCAGGAGCTATCTTGCAGGCAGGAGGGGACCCCCTGGGGCAAACTGGCCACAGAGCATGTCCCAAAGAGGAAAGTGAGCACATTTTCGTAAGCTACCACTGACTGAGCACTTTTTATGTGCCAAGCTCTGTTCTAAATACTTCACAGGCATTATCTCAAACAATCCTCTAAATCAGCCATGGCACAATCGGGAAAACAGCTCGGGCCAGACCACCGGAAGTGGGACTTTCATACAGAATCCTTCTCAGAAAGGCCTTGGAAGAGCTGAAAGAACAAAAGGGGACTGTGAGGCAGCCTGGGGATTAGCAACAGCTCAATGTCGTTCCCTAGGGCTGGAACAACAAAGGAAGATAGTAACAGAACCAGGAGCCAAAGAAATACCTGAGACCAAGGAGAGAGGGGTTGCCTAGGAGGAGCCAAAACCTCAGAGCAGACGCTGCTGGAGGAGCCACCTGAAAAACGGAGGGACTCCCTGCCTGGCTTCCTCCTCCTTCTGCCCTCCCACCACCTGCAAGCCCCTCCTATCGGCTAAAGCAAACTGCAGAGAAGCAAAAGGAATGAGTTTGCAGGGTCCGCTCCTCTCCCACAGACATAAAGTTGAGCACGAAGGATAGAGAATAGATCTGAGAACAAACAGGAAAACAAGGGGCCCATCCTCCCCACAGCCCCATGAGCCAGAAACGATTATTACCCCCATTGTTCAGACGGGAAAACTGACGCACAGCAAGATCTTAGGTGAATCTAGTACCTAGCAGAACCCTAATTTGAATTCAGATCTATCTGATTCTAAAGCACAAACACAGGGGCACTTGAGTGGCTCAGTTGGAGTGTCCGACTTCGGCTCAGGTCATGATCTCACGGTTTGTGAGTTTGAGCCCCGGGTCGGACTCTGTGCTGACAGCTCAGAGCCTGGACCCTGATTTGGATTATGTGTCTCCCCCTCTCTCTGCCTTTCCCATGTGCATGCTCTGTCTCTCAATAATAAATAAAAACATTTAAAAATTAAAAAGAAATAAAGCACAAACACACAACCTACATTTTTAGCCAGCTTAGGTAAAAGCCTGGTAGCTAAAAGTAGTCAGGTCCCACATCTGAAAAATATATGTTAATTGTTAAACCCACTCTATAAAACACTCAGATGAGGTTGATTTAAGAACATCAGGGGGCGCCTGGGTGGCTCAGTTGGTTAAGTGTCTGGCTTCGGCTCAGATCATGATCTCACGGTTCATGGGTTCGAGCCCCGCGTCAGGCTGTGTGCTGACAGCTAGCTCAGAGCCTGGAGCCTGTTTTGGATTCTGTGTCTCCCTCTCTCTCTGACCCTCCCCTGCTCATGCTGTCTCTCTCTGTCTCTCAAAAAAAAAAGGACATCAGTAGGCCAACCCTGAACCTTCTAGCAGAATGAGAACTCCACAAGGAGCCAGACAACCTGGGTTCCAATCTTGGTTCTGCCATTTACCAGTTGTGTGACCCTGGGCAAGTTATTTAACCTCTCTGAGCCTCAATTCTCTCATTTTTGAAGTGGATTTGCTCATGTCCACTTCCTTATTATTTTTAGATAAAATGCAATAATGTGTGCAAGGTAATTAGCACAGCCCCCGCTGCATGGTTATGAGTTACTAAATAGTAGCTGTCACTATGATTGGTGATTGTCTCCTCTTGCAGAGACTCAGGAGACAAAAGAGTGATCCTATTTGTTTGAGCTTGCCCAGCTCAATTGGTTCTAAAATCTTTGGAACTCATATGAATTCTTAAGGTTACTTTGTTCTGGAAAGGGTGTCTCTATCAGTAAGGACAGGCTAGGTTATGATACAGTAACAAAAGCTTCTTAAGACAACAATGTTTATTTCTTGCCTATGATACATGTAAACTACAGGTTGTTATAAGGAGCTCTGCTCACAAAGGTCACCGAGGGAAGCTTCTTCTAGACACATACTTTTTTATTTGCTGAGGCCAGGAATAGAGCGTGCAAACCAGGTACTGGCTCTTAATCATAAGTCGCTTCTGTTCCCGTTTCACTAGGTAAAACATCATATATAAAGAAATGTAATCCTAGCATGTATCCAAAGCAAGACAACCAAACATCCATGAACAACCCTACCTACTATCAGAACAACCTCAAAGAGCCTTCTGGTTGGGCTGGATAAAGCAAAGTTCCCGATCTGGAATGAAGAGCTTAGGAGCTGCTGACAGGCCACAGCACCCCCCATATGATATCATAAAAGCTTGCCTTTGCTGTGCCTTTGTTGCATTTCTGAAGACAGCATGTCGGTTAGGAAAGTCTTTTGTTCCTAAATATTTCTTAAGGTCGTTTCTCTGAAAATCACTCTTGGGTTTTTGAAAGATATTGTCCCAGGTGGTTTGTGGGGCTGTGAGCCTAGGGGAAAACAAAACACCTTGTCTTCTGGAAGAGAGATCCTAATGTGGATGAGATCGTGGATGCCCGGACTTACCCAGAGCCCGTCTACTGTTGTACAACCTGATGTCAGGTTATTAGATGCTGATGGCTTGCTGAGAGAATTCAAGCTCTAGGGGAAGGAGCATGACCTTTCCTCAGCTTTCACAATCCCATGCCTCCTGGGTTTCTTTCTCCCTACTAGATGGTTTTCCTTGGCAACTTTTGCTGGCTCTCTCTTTTCTCTCTCCTCAGCAAACCTAGGAGCCTAGGAGTCATTTTTAACCTCTTCCTGTATCCAATCCAACAGCAACTTCTAGCAATTTTGCCTTCTAAATAGCTTTAAACCCATCATCCAGGTACCTCCTTTCTACCTGCACTGTCCTAATGCAGGCCACCACCTCCTTCCCTGAGAGGCACAAAACTTACTACCTGGACCCTTCATGTCAGCTTCCCACCTCCCTCCCCCCAAATGTCCCACACAGTCTCCAGAGCAGACATCTGAAAATGCAACACTGAGCATTTCAAACATCCCCATTTCTCTGCCGGACCCCCACTGCAGGTGATTAAATCCTTTAAATTATTCCTTGCCATTTTTAGGACAAAGGCTTTGAACTTTTAGGACAGAGACTTTTTTTTTTTTAATTTTTAATGTGTTTTTTTTTTTTATTTATTTTTAAGAGACCGAGAGAGACAACGCGAGCAGGGGAGGGTCAGAGAGAGAAGGAGACACAGAATGTGAAGATGGGCTCCAGGCTCTGAGCTAGCTGTCAGCATAGAGCCTGATGAGGGGCTCGAACCCACAAACCATAAGATCATGACCTGAGCCAAAGTCGGATGCTTAACCGACTGAGCCACCCAGGTGCCCCGGACAGAGACTTTTAGAAAAAAGTCTTCAACATGGCCTCTAATACCTGGTATTAATTAAGTAACCTTACCACCCTCATCTTGCTAACCCTACCGCCTCATTGGCTCCCACCTGCCGTTTCTCTCTGACTTTGGCTACGCTGGCGGCTTGCTTTCAGTTCCTTGAGAAAAAATGGCTCTGCCGTTCTCTTACACTGCCCCACTCTTCCTCTGTTGGCAGCGGTCCCTACCACAACCCCCTTTTTTCTCTATAATTCATGCTTCATAACACAGTTCAGATCTCACCTCCCCATGACAACTTTCATTGATCCTCAGACGAGGTCAGAACCCCTTGTCGTATGCTTCTCCCCCATGGGACCTATCACAATTATAATTGAAGATTCCTTTGTAGAATTAGCCATTACGTGTCTGCCTGTCCCTCTTAAATCCTTGCCTTCTCCCATTCCCATCTTGATTTTTCTAGCACCTAGCATTGCCTTGCACAAAACAGAAGCTCAAGGTGTTTGTTGCATGTTTAAGTACAAGATGAGATTGATTATTTAATAAAGGAGAATGCGAATGGCTAGTACAACTATCAACAGTCCTGGACAAGCGTAACATCAAGAATAGAAGTATTCCAGGAGGGATATATGAGCCATAGAGCTTTAGGGACTCGGGATTCTATGGGCCTCGGAAAAGTTTGTATCCAAGCTTGATAGAGAGGTAGGAAGTGGATTGCCCATTCTTCTCCTGCCCCCAATCTTTGGGTCAGAGGAGAGGGAGCACTATGAGTACCATGGAGAATAGGGGCCCAGGTCTCCAGGGGTGACCAGCAGCACAGTTAGGTGGTGGTGGCCACAGATGAGTAGGTCACAATTGAGAACAAGGCAAGCAGAGGCTGGGAGGCAGACACGCATGTGCCCGGACACTCGAAGGAAGGAATTTGAAAATACATGAAAGCTAGATATAGCTGGAGATAGGCTTATTTTTGTCCTCCTCAGAATCAGTTTTTGTCAAAAAGAGAAAAAAAAAACATGAAGAATTTTTCTTTTTGTAAGAGAAGAAAGTAAGTTAGGACTTCACTTACTAAGTCTACTCAGGAAGAAGATCAATCTAAGTTCAACTAAGTCTTGATTTAGAATACTTTTAAGGAAATTTAGTTTTATTACTTTTGAGGACATAGAAGCTCCAAGAGTTTCCTTTAGAAACGTATTCTCTTGAGCACTCCAAACATACTCCTTTTAACTATCCTTAGCTTTTAACTTACAGATTTCCCAAAAGAAAAGCTTTCCAAAGAGTATTACCAACCTAGTTTCCAATGATCTAAATTACCCAGTATAAAGCAACACCCGAAAAAGTATAATACTATAGTTGACTATGATTATTCCCAAATATTTTCTGACAGTCATCATGTTATTCCATAAAATATTTGAAATGGATCACAAGGATGATCTCCAACATGATAGGAAGATACTGTATAAGAGGTTTTCCATAATCCAGAGTCACAGGGTACAATGCCCTCTTCCAGCCTCATTCGGTTATACCGCTGACTGAGCAGGTCCCTGAGCCTTTCACCCAGGGTGACTTACACCTTACCCGTTGCATGCTCTTGCACACCCAATTCTGCTTAGGAGATGGCAAAACATGTATCTCCTCGATCAAATTATTTTATAGTTACTTTTTCCAAAAGCTGTCAGTTCTGGTCCAGAGTTCCTACTTTACCTCTACAAATCACTGGCACATGTATGTAAATTTAGCATGCATCCATGAACTGTAGAATTCCTAGCAACCACTATAGGTTACAGATGGGATTAATGTCCACAATGTTGGTTTTCTCTAGGTTAATTATAAATGATGCTTTTAGAGGATAGTCTATAAGCTTCTAGGTCACTTGCTCATTAACTACTGAATATATATAATCTAGGTAAAGGGTGATTATATTGGAAGCCCCATAAATTGATCAAATCCTGGAACGAATGAAATTTTAACCTCCCGGAGATAAGGTTTAGTTAACTTTAAGCTCTACAGGATCATGGCATGCCTTATGTACATGGCATGAATTTTTTAGTGGTGATAATAGTCACAATAAAATTATCTACTTGCTCAGTAACCCCATTTTATACACCACAGGATGCTTAGGTAAATTTGAATTAAAAGAGTAGTCAGCTGGCTCTCCTCTGCACATGACCTACAATCTGTTCTTATTCATAAAACCAGAGGTGGCACATATAGGAATCCTATTATTAATTAGGCACGGGCTTGAAGATTACAACATGGCTACCATTCAGCCATATCCGAAATGGTAATTATTCTGAACCATTAATTACAGCTTGACAAACTACATTAGCCATCACTGTGAAGGGTCTTGGAATGTAGAATGCAAACTCAATCTATGGGTTTGATCTCTCTGTGCCTCGTTTTCCTCATCTGTAAAACAAGACTAATAACAGTCTCTACTTTATATGGCGGTTGTGAGGATTAAGAGTTAAAATATGTTAGGCGCCAGGACAGTATCTGGCACATAGCAGGCAATTCCTAATGTTTGCTATTACCCTTAGAGTTTCTAGGAAAATGTCTCATCACCTAAAAAGAGAGGCTTCATTTGATCTCGGTATCAATCCCACTTGCCATCACAGGCCATAAACGATCAATGTGGTGTTTCTGAATCACAGGCTTCCCCACCTTCAGCCCAACAACTTCCCATTTCCAGTTACCAATTTGCATAGAGCTTTCCTTCAATGACTATACTATGGATTGTGTCACTAAAGTCTTGAAAGCCGTAGTTCCTAACTTTTTGGAGTCAGGGAACATTGAGAATTAAATGAAACTCTAGATTCTCTCCCAAGAAAAAAACAGTACATGTACGAGTTTGCGTTTGATTTCAGGGGTTCATAACCCCCACTCTGAGGTCATTCAGGGACCCTAATTAAGACTCAGCGTCAGTGTTTGAAAGCATGGCTTAGAAGACAGCCACATTTGGGATCTTGTTCTTTTAACAATGTCTAAAGCAAGAGGAGACAGAAACACATATTTGCACTTTGTAAAGGAAGTATGAATTGCTATCAGCCAGCTAAGTACGTTCCAGTAAGGGGTTTTGGCAATGATGAGAATGATGAAGAAGGGGAGGAGTCATCCAAAGTAGACAAAGGTAGGTAAACTAAAGGTAGACTTTTAAGTAGCTAGGTATGCAGCAGGACTTTGAAATCGGGGACTGCTGCCTGGCTGCTACTGTTAGCAACTCTAGAGGCAGTTTGGGTAACTGATTTATATCAGCTTTCTTTAAAACCTCCAAAAGGCAAAATATTATCACTGGGGCTCTTCACGCATGTTCAATGATTCAGACACAAAAGAAATGCTAATGATGGGATCTGAGCTGTGAAGTCTGAGTGAACCTAGGGACAAAGTGATTATCTGGTGGTCTTATGTTGCTGGAAATTTATTAGAGTGTTTTAAGATTACATTAAGTGGGTTTCACCTTAAGTGCTCTGCCTGGAGAAGCATTAAAGGCTCCCGATAAGAAAGATTTCAAAGAGGTAATAGCATAGGCCAGAAGATCTTTTGGGTGAGTCAGGGGTACTGTAAGGAGAAAAGCCCAAATGAGGTGGCCGGGATCAGCCCGGGTGGTGGGATGGACTCGCCACAACCAAAAGCTTCCACTCTGTGGAGGGTCCCCTGGGTCCCTTCTCGTCTCTGGTTTCCAACAGCAACAAATGCCAGAGATCAAAGAGGAAGGATAATATATTTACAACAAAGGTCGGAGAATGAGTCCAAGGACTTCATTTCTGCTCCATTACAGTCTCGGGTTGCACCCCTGCCTCTAAAGTCTTCTCAAGACCTGCAAGTGTCAACATGTTGTTACCCTTGACACCCTCTGCCATCCCCCTCTCTGTCACCACCCAGTCCCCCAGGCCACCTGCCTTCCTGGACGAATCCAAGCTCATCCCTGGCTCAGGGACTCCTTACCCACTGTGCCCACTGTCAGGAACATTTCTCCTCTGGATATGCACACTGCTGACTCATTCTCATGTTTAGGTCTTAGCTTGGTTAGCAATTTTCTGTTCCCTGCCTCATCATTTTCTTCTATGTCATCCTATTTTATTTATAGCGCATATCACTATCATAATAATCTGTAGTTCATTTTCTTTATGCTGCCTTCTTCTCCATTAGAACATGAGCTCTTTGAGAAGGGAAACTGTCTATGTCAACTACTACTGTGGCCTCCACCCCAGGCGTGGCCCAGAGAAACCACTAGATATACATTTGTTGGCTAAAGGAATAGCTACTATTTATGGAGCATTTGCTCTGTGCCAGGCACAGGGCTGTAGTTTTTACAAATGCCATCTTACTGAATTCTCACACCAACCCTCCAAGGTAGTAGGTATTTATGTTATCCCCATGGTAAAGCTTATGTTTCAGAGAAGTCATGTAGCTTTTCCAATGTCAAAACTAGCTTGTTGCAAACTAATGAGTAACCAAGACCTCATTTGAACTAGGCATGTTTGACCCCAAAACTCATACTCTAAATCAGGAATCAGCACACTTTTTCCATAAAGGGCTAGCTAATAAATATTTAAGGCTTTGGGCATAGGGTTTCTGTCAAAACTACTCAATTCTGTAGCAGTATGAGAGCAAACATAGATAATAAATACATAAACAAATGGATGTGGCTGCGTGCCAATAAAACTTTATTTATAAAACAAGTGGTGGGCAGGATTTGGCCCAGGAGTCATAATCTGCAGATCCCTCCTTTAAATCATCATTTGATATGTGCTATGCCAGAAAAGGGGTTAAACAAAAGAGAGGGAAGTGAGTAAAAGTAAAGCATTAAAATATGTGCTCTATATATAATGAGCCTTTTTGTCAGATGCGAAGTACATCCACTTTCAGTGAAGTTTTAATTTAGTTTTAAAAAGGTGAGAGAGGGGTGCCTGGGTGGCTCAGTCGGTTAAGTGTCCAGCTCCAGCTCAGGTCATGATCTCCCAGTTCACGGGTTCAAGCCCTGCATCGGGCTCTGTGCTGACAGCTAGCTCAGAGCCTGGAGCCTGCTTCAGATTCTGTATCTCCCTCTCTCTCTGACACTCTCCTGCTCGCACTGTCTCTCTCTATCTCTCAAAAATAAATAAGGAACACTTTTTAAAAAAAGGTGAAAGAGGAGATAGAGTTCTGGTAGGAAACAGGACTCTACAGATTCAACTTCTTGACTGAATTATGACCATCTTTAAGACTACAGTAGAGCTTACAGCAAATGAGTTATTCCACTATATCATGGTTCCATTCACAGTGCAATGGCACATGATTTTGCAGTATGTGAATCATCACAATGCCAGGACCCAAACAGAACCACATAACCTCCCACTGCAAGTAGGTCCCAAATAGTCAAGATTGAAGGACACAGTGTAGCAAGTTCTTCCTTTCTGAACAATGAGCCTAAAACCTTCAGTCTTTCCTTCGCAAGCAAGCCTATGAGCTGTTGGCAAGAGGTGAAAGATAGGATGTGAATAACAGGTCAAAGTCAGCCCAGAGAAATCTCTTGCAGCCTCATTGGGAAGGGAAACATTATCTGTGTTCAGTTATATAGTCATTCATAGTGGCTCTTGAGACCAAGTATCAGCATTAAGGCAGGCAACACATGAACTTACCAGTCCCTTGGGTCTGGGCTGGGAGGTAAGGGCTGAACATTGAGAAGGTGGGGGATGGAGGGACAAAAGCAGTAATTGCTATAGTGCTCATGGTGTATAAGGACAGGCCGGTGTAGCTTGGGCCTTGGGGGGCTAGGCCCCCCTCTCAAACTTTTTCTCTAGGGCAGCCCTAGGTCATCAGAAATCCATTAGACAATATACATTTCTCTCTTACTCTGAAGAAGTCCCTCTGGAAACAGTGCATGGTGCTTAAACCAATTGGTGCGTTTTTCTCAATTTGTGTGCAGTTTTCTAAACTTGGCCTTTAAATGTTTGAGCAGGTGACAAAAATTCAAACTTTAATCAGGGTCCTGAACCTTCTTCTAGGCCCTTCCGTGCACCTCCTTGGGAAATCCAGTTTTAGGAAGAATGCTGTGCAGTCAGTTTAACCAGAGTCCCAACCTCCGATATCTGACCAGGTTCCTCACCCTCCACCATTCCCCAGGTGCCGTCTGACCACCCCGACCTGTTTTCAAGGTAGAATCAGGTCAGGTCGGTTTAGCCAGAGTCCCCCTTAACCTTGTTGTCTCCTCTTAGTACTTTTCTAACCAATGACCCCTACCCTGTTTCTTGCCCATGCTGTGTTTCGAGTTGAGTCCAGTCTGTCTTCCCCACCATAAAATCCCCGTCATGGTGGCCCCTATACCTTTGGTGAGAGTCCTGAATACTCTGCCGTATAATGTTTACAAGCGTTATTGAATAATTTTTTCTTTAATACAGGAAAGCGACCCCAGCACAGTAGAACCAGCATCTAGAGGGGAATCTAGAGATGCAAGATCTGCCCCAGCTCTGCCATTAACCTGGATACCCTTCCCCTTGCTTCCTCTCTGAACGCGCTTTCTCATCAGTAACGGAACAAGTCAGTCTCATACATACCTTTTCATCCACCCAAATCCCTCTTTTTGTTGTGCAATACCGGTCATATTTATTATTGCTAATAGTTACTATATAACGTGACACATTTTTAATGAAAGTGAATTTCTATTGAGCACTTAATATTTACCTGGATTCAGGGCACCTGGGTGGCTCAATCGATTAAGCATCCAACTCTTGATGTCAGCTCAGGTCATGATAGCATAGTCATGAGATCGGGCCCCACATCAGGCTTTGTGCTCGGCATGGAGACTGCTTAAGATTCTCTCTCTCTCTCTGGGGCACCTGAGTGGATCAATCGGTTAAGCCTCTGACTTCAGCTCAGGTCATGATCTCACGTTTGTGGGTTCAAGCCCCACGTCGGGCTCTGTGCTGACTGCTAGCTCAGAGCCTGGAGCCTGCTTCAGATTCTGTGTCTCCCTCTCTCTTTGCCCCTCCCCCCCTCATGCTCTGTCTCTCTCTGTCTCAAAAAATAAATAAAACATTAAAAAATAAATAATAAATGGACAGTACAAAATATTAAAAATAAATTCTCTCTCCGCTCCTTCCCTACACTTGCTTGCACTCTCACTCTTGCTCTCTCTCTCAAAAAACAAAAAACAAACAAACAAAAAAACACAAGTACCAGGATTGTACCATATGCCTTCCACGTATTCTATTATTTAATACAACCTCTGTATGAAGAGGGACCCTTATGACTGCAGACTTCTCAACTATGACAGCCAAGGTTCAGAGTAGTAACATAAATTTCCCAGGGTCAAACAGAGAGTGACGGAGCTGGGATTTGAGCCTGAACCTATTTGTATCAAGAGCTACACTGTCTTCCTGTTCTCCATAGCCCCTGGTCAGGGTGTGACCTGAGAAGAAAATAAAGATTCAAACTCTCTTGCCCTGAACCGCTTATTTACTGCACCATGATACCTCTCACCACGTCAGGCTGCAAAATACCAACGTGTGTTCTCCGGAGGAGGTGGTGAAAGAGCCCTCACAAAAGTCCAGTGCATGATCCTTGCCCTTGAGACCCTTAGAACCCATGATTAAACCAACGGCCCAATCAATGACCCAGGAGAAGCAGTGTTGATGACTCGCAGAGGAGGGGGTCCAGCCTCCTCAGGTCCTTATTGTCCCTGTGCGAAAGCAAACATGAAACAGTGGCTTCTATGAATCTCTGGTTATTCTCTGGAGAATCTTTTTCTTCACTAGGGAGAGGCACTCCTTCAAAAATGGACCAAGTTAATTAAATCGTGATAGAAGACATGGGGGGTGGGGTGGGGGTTCTTGAAACATACAGTTGAAGATTTTTTTTAATGTTTATTTATTTTTGAGAGAAAGAGAGCAAGCAGGGGAGGGGCAGAGAGACAGTGAGACAGAGGATCCAACGCAGTCACTGAGAGCAGAGAGCCAGATGTGGGTCTCAAACCCACGAACTCTGAGATCCTGACCTGAGCTGAAGTCAGACTCACCCAGGTGCCCAAACTGTTGGATATTTTTAAAAGGACATATCAGGGGCACTTGGGTGGCTCAGTTGGTCAAGTGGCCAACTCTGGCTCAGGTCAGGATCTCGGGATTCTTGAGTTCCAACCCCATATCGGGCTCTGTGCTGAACGCTCTGAGCCTGGAGCCTGCTTTGGATTCTATGTCTCCCTCTCTCTCTGCTCGTTCTCTGTCTCTCTCTGTCTCAAAAATACATAAACATTAAAAAACACAATTTTAAAAGTACATATCAGTATTGGTCTGATTGGGGAGCAGATTGGGGGCACATGGTAGGAGGTGGGTAGATTCCAAGAGACGGGAGAGCAAAGCTGATAAAGTTAATGGTTTGTGCAGATCTGATTCTTTCAGGGGTGAGGAAGAAGAAAAGAGAGTGAGTTTAATTATTGAATGTTTACCTTCATTTAAGGTCTTTCATATACACCAGGCATCAGGTCCTGATAACAATGTATAAGGTTGATGTTTTATAGATGAGGCTAGCAAGAATCCAAATAGAGATTCTCTCTTTTTTTCATTTTACCTCAGTGCCCGTGTAGACACCATTCTAGCCTTAATGAGAGTTTCACGAAGTAGATGGCACTTACTCAGTGGATATCTGTAACAAATATTTAGTCTACAAAACCTAATATAATGCCTAGCGTATAGTACGTGTTCAATAAAACAGGATGGATTAACAATTCAGTGTGGTTTCTCAGACTGAATTAAATATAATTGGATCCAATAGTTCTCAACTGAGGGTCACTTTGCCCCCAGAAAGACATCTGAAAATGTCCAGAGATACTTTCGGCTGTTACAAAAGAGGGGAAGAGCACCACTGGCGTCTAGTGGGTAGAAGCCAGGATGCTCCCATGCATCCTACAAGGCACAGGACAGCCAGCCCTACAATAAAAAAAAGGATCTGACCCATAATGTCACTAGTGCCAAGGTTGAGAGATTCTGATCTAACCCAACATGGTTCACAGAGGAGGAAACCATGACCCAGAGAGACAGATGACTTGCCCAGGGCCATACAACTGACTGATGGCAAAACTGGGATGAGAAATGTCCTTAAGCCTTCTACATTGTTCTCTTCAGACCTCAGGCTGCTGACCAGCCAGAGGGCTGCCTGCTACAAGAAGGGTGAGTTAAATGGAAAAGATTGTGTTGGCCAAATCGCCCAGGCAAACCAAATACAATTATGCAAGGTCAAGTGGACCATGCCTGTTGCTCCTCAGTCTGGATCAGATCCTGACTAAACAGCCAGTGGAGGTTCCAGAAAACTGGGTACCAAGGCTTAGAACACAAAGTGCTCACTAGAGGATTTTGCTGCCCACCATAGGCCCACTTTCTCCTTTTTAGTGTTGCAAACCAAAACAGAATTGTCAAGTCAAAGAATTTTCTTCCAATAATTCAATAGACAAGTTAAAAATATGATTAAGTGGTCATGTTAGGCCAAGGTAGAAACTGCCAGAAATGGATTCTCTCCAAAATATATTAGTCATTTGCATTATTAGTATCACCACCAACAATTTTTTGGCATCTTAGGTGCCAAGAGATGCGTTAGGTCGCAGCAGAGAGATGGACAGAAGTAGAAGAGTGTGTTCACCAATAATGTGCACAAGGCACACCGCTGACCTCAAGAAGCACTCAGTCCAGACGTGAGAGTCTCCTGTGCAATTGCCATCACCAAGCAAAACCAGCATTGCAGAATGGTAAAGCAAAGCTCTGTGGCTAAATTATCTAATGAGGAGCCTGGGTGGCTTAGTCAACTAAACATCCGACTTCTGCTTAGATCACCATCCCGCTCAGTTCTTGAGTTTGAGCCCCACGTTGGGCTCTGTGCTGACTGCTCAGAACCTGGAGCCTGCTTCAGATTCTGTGTCTCCCTCTCTCTCTGCCCCTTCCCTACTTCCTCTCTCTCTCTCAAAAATAAATGTTAAAAAAAATTTTAAATAAATTATCTAAGCCTAGCATGAATACTTATTTTAAAAAATTGTTAACATTGAAATGTTCAACCACAGCCTAGGAACTTGAACTTTACCACTTATATTATTGGGATTTGGCTTGCCTGATGGGCATTTTCTCCTAGTCATCAAACTTCACAGGGAGTTCCAATGCCCAAACCATATCTAAATGGTGGGATAACCTGATGCGATATGGGACTTCATTTAACTCAACTAGATCCTTTGACTTCTCAAAGGCTGCTCCAAGCCAGGACTGGCATCTTTTCCAGCAGTTTCTAAGCTGTGTCTCAGTGGAAGCTGGAGATCTGGGTCAACACAACTCTGAAGATCACCTTTTATCTTGAAATTGCAATGAAAAATTAAACATCTTGATAACACCGAGTACACATCGCTTTTATTTCCATTGCAACTGCTTTCTGAGACAGATAACTCCCCTTTAGATTTTCATGAGTTTGGCCCAGAAATTGGATACTCAAGGCATTAAACATACAGCAGCCTGGGATGCCAAGAAAACCAGAGTGTCCATTTAAGGATTTGGCTGCTACAACCAGCTAAGCGTCCTGGGGAGGTGAGTTGAATTTGAATACATCAGCTCTGCCAGTCTGCCAGAGACTGGGAAATCAGACGCTAAGAAAGACACCCCAGGGGCTCCCGCTTGGGTTTGGACATAGGTGTTAACCTTGGTGACAAGCAGTTTGTTAGGCAGTGGTTCCCAGACATTGAGCTATCACAATGCAGTAAACAATGGATGCTAACTTTTTTTTTCTGCCCAGCGGTAATATTAAAATTAAACTCAACATGAGTTGACCATCTACAAACACCATCATTTCATGAATGAAAGGTGTCAACATCTCAACAGACAGACAGACAGAGGGGATAGACTCTCCAAACGAAGGGAAGTCGCTCATACTGAATACACATGGCTGTACCAAAGACCGGCTGTTCTGTCCTTAGTTCTTAAATCACCCTGGATTGGAAAAACGTCATAGACCGTTCATCTGCAGTCTGGGTGAGGAGCCACTGGAGTTGCCAGGTAAAAAATTAGGCTTGCGACCCAGATGGAACAGAGAAGATATTCCAGGACAAGGAGAGGGAGGGGTGAGGGTAGGATTGGAGGGATCCAAGTTGCTGGGAGAAGCCACTCTGCTCTTTGGTGGTACTCTCCACGTGGTAATGAGACCCTAAATTGCCTGTTTGATTATTCATCTCTTCTGCTGGGCTTTGAGTTCCTTGAGAGCAGTGGCTGGGCCTTGTTGCGCTGAGTCACAAAGCCAGTTAGTCGTGGAGCAGGCCTGGTGGTGTAGCAAGGGGGCATTCGAAAGAGCAATTGCGAAGCACCAGGAACCCACAGTGCGGCTTCAGGAACGCGCAGTCTGGCGATTAGAGGGCACATGTCTATTATCTAATCGTGCATGCTGTTTGTGGCTGGGGCAGTGGACCTGGAGCCCCACCTCCAGCCTACCCACAGGCACCCCCTGGGCATCATCCCGCAGGATCATTAACGTGAGCCCCAAGGGGAGTGGGTGGGGGTTCGTGTGCTGCAGATGTGCTGCTGCCCTGGGAGGTGCGGGGGACTAGGCTCAGCTCCGCTCTCACGTCTGTCTCCTGAGCCATCTGGGCTGAAGCAGGGCTAGGGTGGGAAACAGCTGGCCTCCAGCCTGGCCGCTGCTGGATCCCCCTGCTATTCCCACTGCCAAGTCAGAGGAGAGCTCTGAGCCCCAGAGTTTTCTGTTTTCCCAGGCCCCTGTTCCTCACAGTCACTTTTAATTCGGAATTGACAAAAAGAAAACGCCAACCACACTGTTACTAAGCATTCCCCTCCCCCTCCTTCCCCCTGTGATATGATTTACAAAAATGACTCCATCCAGCAGAGAAAGTCCAGCTCAAGGGAAAAGGATGTTGCTTTCTTGTAAAACTCATTTTGGGTAGTTCTGAGTTTTTTGGGGTTTTGTTTTGTTTTTGTGGAGCTTTTTTAGCCAACTTGACTTCTGGCAGGATGTTGAAGCCCAATGCACAGAGCCAGACTCCGCTAAACTTCCCACCAGACCCACAGGGCAGGTTAGAGAGAGGCCAAATGCACAGAGGCAAGGGGGGGGGGCAGGGAGAGGGTTTCTGTCCCCCTGCTGCTTGAGAGATCAGGAGTGATGGAGTATTTTCATTAGCACTGGCTCCGCAGCACAGCCTGGAGCAGAAATACACATCTAAAATGCTGCTCAGTGCTGCAGAACCAGGCTTCACCTTGGTAAGACTGGCAAGGCTGCAGGTTCTGGGAACTGAATGGTGAGGGTATGTTTCCCATTGCAAATATCCTCTCACTTTCCTTTTATGACCCGTTGGGGAGGATATGCCTCTGGGTACAATTTGCTATTCAAAGTCCCTTTGGAAATACTCTTGGGCGCCTGAGTGGCTGAGTTGGTTAAGTGTTAGGCTCTTGTTTTCTGCTCAGGTCATGATCTCACAGTTTGTAAGTTCTAGCCTCATGCTGGGCTCTACCCCTTCCCCTTCCTCAAAATAAATAAATAAATAAACTTTAAAAAAAAAAAGGCAATGCTTTGGTGCAATGTATTATCTATTGCACAGCATTTCTGTTACTTTCTCAACATCCACTTAATCTTCTTTGACTCCCCAACCAAACAAAGGTTTTCAAATCTTGAGTTCATGTGAAGACAGTTATGTCCCTTGAAGTATCAAACTTACAGCCTGCCTTCCCACCATTATTGCTACCGTAGGCATCACTGGCTAAAACACTGATGCCCCTAAGAAGTCCTACTAAGCATTATGGACAGTAAGCAGTAGGTGGAGATTGGTTAACAGACAGCTGAAGGCAAGAGGGGGCCCCAGGTAAGGAAGAGGAGATGGAAAGAGAGTTGATATGTCCCTGGAGGTCAAGGGGACAGGGTCCCCCATGGGGAAGGTGGGAGAGAATTGAAGACCGTTCTTTCATGAGCCTGAAACTGATCATTTCCTTTCATCACACTTGGCAAGCTTAGCCTTCCCATCACCTCCCAGAGCTTCTGGCTTTGTCTGAAAAAAATGCTAACCAGCTCTTCACAAGAGCTGTCACTAAATCCCTGGCCAGAGAGCTCACAAAAGACACTGTGTGCAGTGCAAAAGGAACATGGTGCTCCTGGGGAGGGAGGGGGTGGCTGAGTGGGTGGGTAGGGGGCAGCCTTGGGAGCACTCATGGGCAGCCAAAGAAGATGATGGGTCCATCCCCAAATCCTCAGCTCTCTGGCTCCCCACCCTGCCTGCCTGCGCCTAGAATTTCACCACCAGAGATGATTGCCTTAGGTGGGTTAATCATCCAGGCTAGATGTGTAGGATCCTGGGGGACAAGGACACAGGGAACCTGTTTTCTGTCCCTGGGAAGGGACTTAGGGGTTTCTATCTGGTGGGAGTGACCACAGGGGAGTGAAGATGCTGAGCTCCAGCTGGGGAGTAGAGGGAGGTGCTAGAGAAAGGGGCTTCTGGGAGACAGAATTAGCCAAATCTTCCCCCCGGCCTCCTTGAGTTTGGACTCAGACTCTCTCCATCCATGGAGCTAGCTGTCTAGAAGTGTACTGGGCAAGCAGTAGGGGACTCTCCTTTAATCTGACTCTATCTTGCTACGGATCAAAGAAATTATAAATACCAGAGATGGACAACCCAGCCTTAGGAACCATTCAGTCCACCCCCCTCACTTTATACTCAGCCTCTGAATCCTTGAGAGTTGCAGGTGCTTGGCCAGGGTCACATGTGCTGAACACCTACTGCATTCTGGTCAAGATGGCATGTTGGGCACCCATATGCTATGGGTTCATCAGGGAGGTCTTGCTTGAGAGCTTTCTACCCCTACCTAAATCAGGTCCTTTGTTCTTTTTCTCATCACAAATGGGAATGACCTATTTATTTGTGTTGTGTTCTTAATATCTATTGCCCCCTATTGAACTGTAATTTCCACAAGTGTGGAGATTTTTCTCTACCTCATTCTCCACCGTATCCCAGTGCCTCTCCCATGGAGGCACATGCCCACATTTAAGCAATGCAGAATCTCTGCTCTCAAAGTAACCACACCAAAGACATAGGATACCCATTTTACAGATAAGGAAACTGGGGGCGTAGATGACATAAATAACAAGTGGAAAAAGCAAAGTTCAGCCATGGATGTGATTGACGCCCCCCCCTTGCCCATGCTGTACTACTCTTCTAACAAAAGTTTCCAAATTTTGGAGTTTCCCTTAAGTTGGGGGCCTTGGTTTCGGCTTTTTGGCTGTGATGTTCTAGAACCAGATGCTCCTAAACCAGCTTCTGGACTTGTCACACCCAGTGCTAGCTTGTGGTCCAGGCAGGAAAGATGATGTTGAGAATCACACAGCAGTGAGGAGACCCCCCACTCAGCAACTGGAGAGGCAGACAGTGAAATGGGAATATCTATCTGAGTGGAATTTCAGAGGGGACCCGTCACCAGGAGGCAGTGAACCCAGAGCCGAGCATTTATGGAAGCCCTTGGCTCCTGCACTTACCAGCTTGGGAAAGTCAGTTCTCTTAGCCTTGACTTGTTCCTCTAAGACCAGGGATGCTGCTAACACCCTCCCTCCCAAGGATAAGTGAGCTACGACAGGGAGAGCCCTTAGTACAACGCCCGATCTACGCAAGCATCCAGCCAGTGTTAGTCTCCTTACGTGCTTCCTTCAAGGCTGGACCAAATTCCTGATTTGGAGCCCCTCCCAGTCATGAGGTTGGAGCCCATACGTGATTCAACCTGGCTACAAAGGAAGGTGAGAGGCTGACGGGGGGAAAGCAGATCCTGACAGAGAAGACATAGCTAGAAACTAAAGTGAACTCACATCAGGGTCTGTGCCCACTTCCTACCATATCCTCAAAGCCTTGCGCACAACCTGCACTGTGGTTCATGTGCAGTAGGCTCAGCTGAGTGAAAGGGTCCAACAGATGGGAGAGTGGCCTAGTGTTCTATTTGTTACCCTGATATCATTCGGTTTTCATGGATTCATTCAGCTCCAGATTGGCACAGTGGCATAGGAGTGAAAGCATGGGCTCTGAAGTCCAGTGTTTACTAGGTTAACTCCTTTCTTTCTTTCTTTTTTTTGGTGGTGAGGGGGTGGTGGTGGAGAGGGAGGGAGAGAGAGAAAGAGGATGGAGCATGGAATCTGATGTGGGGCTCGATCCCACGACCCTGGGATTATGAACTGAGCCAATAGGAGGAGGAGTTGGACACTCAACCAACTGAGCCACCCAGGTGCCCCAACTTGTTTCTTTATACAGTTCCCTTGTCTGTTAAATGGGTTGCCACTCACCTCCCAGGTCTACTGTGAGGACTGAATTAATACGTGTGAAAGCACTCGGAACAGGGCTGGGCAGCTGGAAGGTACTCACTCTGTCAGTGTTCCCTATTATTGCCAGTAAGAGTCTCTTAAGTGCCAGACATTGTTGGGCTGGAGTCAAGGCCCCTGGCGTCACAGAGCTGCCGGTAGGGGAGGCAATGAGGGAGCAAGCAATCATAAAACAATCTGATTAGGGGTTCAGTGAGGTGCGGTCCAGGGGACCCTAACCTAGTACCAGAAGAAGCTTTTACTCAGAGACCTAACTAACCTGTTGACTTGGCCAGAGCAGGAGGCAGGGGAGGGTGGAAAATGCTCCGAGCAGAAAGGGTACCATGGGTTGGTGCCAAGAACAAGTGTCCATGTGGAGAACAGGGATGGAGCAGTGAGAGAGGAGGTGCCCATGCAGATCATTCGGATGACTGACGGTAAAGGGAGGAGTGCTCCCAAAGAGCAGGAAAGAATCTGGTCCAAAAAGTACAACTCCAGGCTCTGGGTTTGCCCTCCTCCCGCCACTTCCCTTAAAATTACGAGGGGGCAGGGCAGTGGGATTTACTTTGACAAGCTCCTCAGACCATTACCCTGAATATAGTCTCAGGAAATCCAATGGAGCCTCTGCCCAGAAAATTCCCTGCGGGCCACAGCACTCTGGACAGGA
>PJEM01017592.1:0-21516 GCA_004023845.1 Helogale parvula
CAAGGGGACTCACGGCAGCCCAGGAAATGCTAACTTGAGGCTATTTTCACAGAAGCTATGACAGTGACATCTAGTGAGCCCTTAATGTGGTCTGACCCTTCGCCAAGAGCACTCCTCTCCTCTCCTAATTTCACCTTAACAAAACAGAACAGGAGGTCGGTTCTATTCTCCCACTTTCTAGGTGGGGAAGACTGAGGCTCTGACTTGTGCATGGTCTCCAGGAGGGGTAGCGGCCAAGCTGGGATTCCAGCCCAGACTACAGCCCACACTCCCCACACTCGGTCCACCCGACACAGGCCACTGGTGGAGGCACATGGAAGACGGAGGGAAGTAAGGACCGAGGCTTGGAGGGATTTCAGACCAGAGAGGCGGTCAAGGTCACGGGAAGCTGAGAGCCGCACAAGGTGATGTCAGTGGGCAGAGAAGCCTGGGGGAGTGCGCTCAGCAGGGGATGCAGCTCGAATAAAGGCGTGGAAGTGGGAGTCTGAGTCAAAGTCAATGTCACTCTCCCAGAGGCAGAATAGCTGAGAGGCTGAGAGACAGACCCCCAGACACAGTGGGACTGTGAGACACGTCTGTGTGATCTGGGCATGCGTTAGCACCACTGTGTGTGCAGAAACACGTGTGTGTGTCCACGTGTCCGCGTGCGCACGCTGTCAGGAGAGATGGGACATTCTGAAAGAGGCAAAATAGATGCCCAGTGCCTTCTCCAGGGCGTCGCTTGGGGTTGTCCTGGCCTCCCGCACCTTCAAGGCATCTTACAAGGTGCAACAAGCGGAGGGTGATGCAAACTGTGCCCCCAGAGACGCACCTGTGATTCGCCCTGTGGCTAGGGACCAGCTTTGCCCCTGTCTGTACATTCACGTCAGCGTCCCTGATTGCCGCCGGACATGTGCACTTTTTAATTCTCCTTTGAATAGGCCTTTACATCTTATTAGTTCCCTGATTATTGAGGCCTTAAATGAAATCTGTGACACACAGGAGTGGTGGGTTTGCCCTTTCCACGTGCCCAGCTCTGGACAGAGCCCTTCAAATGTCGCACTGGTATCATCCCACACTCCTGTGGGGCAAGCAGTTGCCCGACCCCCACTTGACAGGTGGGGAAACTGAGGCTCAGAGCGGGTGAGAAAGCTAGAGAGGAAGTGGTGAGGTCAGGCTTTGCGGCTCAGCTGCCTGACTCCTGTGCATGCCGTTTCCTTCACTGTCTACAAGTGGGTGGGTCTGTGGGACCCTCCTCCCTTTCCCCCCAGACCTGGTGCAGACAGAAGTACATCCGGTCGTGAAGGATCCTATTTGCACAGAGTGATTTGCCCGTCAACATCTGGGAACCAGGCTCCCGGGATCACCCTGGGTGGGGCCGAGGGGTGCACCGTGGTGCCGGCGTGTGACCACTTCCTCTCCGGCCAGACAGGGTGGGAATCAGGGCCCCCACGTGCTGAGCACCAGCACTGGCCCGGAGCAGCTGGCGGAGGCCATTCCTTTGCAGATCCGCGGGGACACGGCCACTCCCTGACCACGACCACGTGCCAGTCTCACCCAGGCACTTTACATGCCACTCCCAGTGTCCTCACCACAGGAGGCGGGTCCTGCCTCATCGCCATTGGGCAGAAGAGAGGACTGAGGCTCAGAGAGGTTAAGCACCTTCCCGAAGGTCACACAGGGCAGAGCTGGAATTAGAACTGAGCTCAGTATGTCTCCTGGTCCTGTGACAGAGTCGGGTGGTCATTCCTGTCCCAGCCAGAGCCCAGAGGGGACCGCGAGCAGTCAGCAAGGGGGGACACTGGCCCCCTGCCCCCACCCACTTCCTGCTTGAAGATAAGGGCAGTGCTTTCACAGGAAGCTGGAGGTGGGAGGGCCAGGGGTGCCAGGCCCACCCCTGCCCCCTTCTCGAAGACCAGTCTGGGGGCACAGGAATCTCCCATCAGCGGCAACCGGAGCATGTCTGCCGGCAGCAGGTGCCTCACACCTCGGCCTCTGCTCCCCCAGCACCGCAGCCCTGTTCCCTCCGCCGTGCACAAAGCTAGCTCACCTGCTACACTCTGCGGTGCGAGGTTTGAAAGAGCCCCCCGCCCCCCACGCTTCCTGTCTCACCAGTGGCACCTCCAGCCACACATGTGCAGGAGCCAGAGAGCGAGGAGGCCCCCGCGGCTCCCCGCCCCACCACCTCCAAACCTCCCCGTGGCCGAGGCTGCAGGTTGCTCCCCAGCCTCCGTGGTGACAGCACCTCCGAGATGGAGCTGGTTGTGGCCACTCAGCATTAAACTACATTTCCCAGCCTCCCTTGTAGCTAGGCGTCCTCAAGCGATTAAATTCTGGCAAATGGGATGTGAGCAGAAGTGATGGGTGCGCCTCTCCGGGAGGTCCTCCCCCTCCCCCTTCCCACAGGAGTGCAAGAGAGGGTGTGATCTATTTGAACCACAAGAACAAAGGGAACAGCATCAGAATGGCAGGGCACTAAGACAGACTGAGCCCGGGGCCTTAATGCCTGGGGCCAGCCCAACGAGGATGAGAACACTTACACCAGGACTATATGTAAGAGGGAAAATAGAGCTCTTTCTTGTTGAAACCGGCACTGTGGGTCTCTGAGGTAGCAGATGAATGTATGTCCCAATTAATACAATTACCAGGTTCTGTGCATTTTACCTAATTACCAACCATGTTCATCGACTTCTTTCAGATCTCCACCAACTCCGCCCCAGACAAAGGCATGGCCCCCATCGCCCTCCTCTCTTTCTGAGCTCCAGCCTCGTGGGCCTTCTGTCAATTACTTGAAGATTTCATGCTCGCTCCTGCCACAGGGCCTTAACACACGCTGCTGCCTGGAACACGTTTTCCTCCTCTAGTCATCTAACCACTTCCCACTTTCCCTTCGGATCTCAGCATGACCACCACTTCCTCCAGGAAGTCCTCAGTGACTGCCTGACCAGGGCAGAGACCTTGGTACGCGCCCCCATAGTATCGTGAATCCCTACGTAGCATGTGCCACAGTTATAATTAAAAATCCCAAGAGGGCCTCTCAATTTTGCTGGGAATCTAAAACAGTCTTGAGAAAGTTAACAACAACAACAAATCCACGAGAGCATCTAAAAATCTGTCTTCAAAACGCACTGACCACAAAATATGAAATCATGCATGTGCAAGGTTTGTGTTATTGCACTACTAGTAACGGCAGAAAACTGGAAACAATCCAAACATTCCCCAAGCGGGAACTGGTTGAACAAACCGTGGACTGTCACAAAGGAGAGCGCGACGCGGCTGTGAGAAGGAGCAGGGAAGTTCTCCGGGTCCTGTGCTGGCGTGATCGTCAGGGTGTGTGATTCGTGTGGAAAAACAAAAAGCAAAATCCGTGGAGCAGACGTGTGTATGCAGCGTTTGCTCTCTTCTGAATATGCGTGTGGGGTATACACACACTTGCTTCTTTTTTCAAGAATAAACAATGGAAGAATAAGGCATAAACTAACAAAAACGGTGACGTACGGAGGAGGGAGGCAATGAAGAAAGGGAAGAGGAGTGGAAGTTAGCCCTCCCCGAGTGTGTCTTGTTTTAGAATTCTTATTTTATACAAGTCAACAGTTCACAAAAGTGTAAAGCAAAGACAAAAAAGTAATCCCTTTAAAAAAAAATGTAAACCCGGCTGAACGTCAACTTGGCAACCACACTAAAAAGGGTGATTGGAAGTGATTTTAAAACAGCATATTGAGGGGCGTCTGGGTGGCTCAGTTGGTTAGGCGTCCGGCTTCGGCTCAGGTCATGATCTCACAGTTTGTGGGTTTGAGCCCTGCATCAGGCTCTGTGCTAATGGCTCAGAACCTGGAACCTGTTTTGGATTCTGTGTCTCCTTCTCTCTCTGCCCCTCCCCTGCTCATGCTCTGTCTCTCTCTGTGTAAAAAATAAGTAAAATGTAAAAAACAAAAACAAAAGCAAAAAACAAACAAAAAAGCCCAGCACATTGACTGTACATCCCCAACTGGCTTTATCCTAACGACCACACAACCATAAGGCAATCTTCAACTGGCCTCCATCATTTTATAAGTACTAATTACAGTGGTATCATTACATCGAAATGGTTAGCTTTATGATACAGGCTAAAGGGAAAAAAAAAGATATACAAAAACAGAATCGAAGGAGTTAAATGAAAACCCTGTGTCTTAAGTGTGAATGAGTTCTCACTTGCTCCAGCTTGAAGCCTCGACTCCAGGAAAACCCAGTGGCAGTGAGCACCCTCAATGCCCAGACTGTGGTCCCTAATTCCCACTGATGACCAGAAGGGACAGGACCCCCATGAGAAACAGCTGATTCCAGGTAGAAAGTGTGTAAGATGATCCTGGGACATGTCATGCAGAAATCAAAGAATCCATGGAAGGCTACTGAGGTCACTTCCAAAGGACACAGGACACAGGACAAAGGAGTTCCCACTTCGTTGCGCTGGGCATGGCTCTAAGCGTGTGCGCATGAGTATTGTAAGTACTAACTCACTCTTAGGAAAATTACCTAACTTCATTTACCCCTCACAACCAGTCTTAAGGGAGGGTTCATTCTACAGATAGGGAATCTGAGTGCCAGGGAGATTGAGTGAGCCGTCCAAGGTCATGCAGTGGGCAGGTGGGCTGTATGAGAATCCGAACTGGAGTCCAAGCCCTTAGCCATCTTCTCAGCTCCCTCTTCATTAACGGATGTTCAGCATCAAAGTAAAGAAGGAAAATAAAGATAACAGCCCCAAGCGTGGCAGAGGGCAGTCGGGGTTGGGGGGTGGAGGGAGGGCCGTTCAGAACCACGGACAGCGCCCCCAATCCCTTCCCCCCCCCCCCCCCCCCCCCCCCCCCCCCCCCCCCCCCCCCCCCCCCCCCCCCCCCCCCCCCCCCCCCCCCCCGCCTCATCGGTTCAGCTGTGCCTATAACCAGGGTGTTCGGGCTTGGATCAGGGAGCAGCCGGGAGGTGCAGACCCAGGTTCCATGATGCCAGCCTCTCTACCGGCTGTTCCTCACATCCTCGTGACATGCTTGCGGCCACCTAGGCTCTCTCCAAGGCCGCCATCGTAAAAGCAGGGATCACCACTGGATTCCTCACGATGCCCAGCCAAGGCACATTCTCACTGCCCCGATGGGGAAACTGAGGCTCAGAGAGGTACTGCCCCGACAGGTCAGGCCACTGGGAAGCAGCTGATTCTGATCATTCCCCTTGGCCACCCTGCTTTCCTCTTGTTGGCTCTTTGGAAGGCTGAGAGTGGGGTGCTGGTGGCCCATGCTGAGGAGTGAGTCACCCTCGTGTTGTGTGTGTGTGTCACCGCCCCAGTTGCAGCTGTGAGTGGGAGAGGAGCCTGGGCACACGCGCTCCGAGCAAGAAGGCTGCTTTTCCCAGCAAGAAGGGGGCAAGCCCCGATGACTCCCACCCTCCTCATCTGTAAGGCATCCTGCCAAGTCTACCTCCGGAATATTCCGGGCACTGTTCCCTCTTCACCAAAGTCACCACCCTGACCCAGGCCACCACCAGCTCTCTCTGAGAAGCCTGCGGATTCCAGATATGCTCTGAAGGTGGGACTGACAGCACTTACAGGAGACGCGCAAAGAAGTATATTTAGGTGCTGCCAACGTCATTGTGCCTCCGGTTTTCTACCCAGACCTACTTTTCTTTCTTCTCCAACAACCAGTAAGGTGGAAAGCCCAGGCTCTCCATAAGAACTGGGGGCTGGGCCCCCCCACCAACATCCCCCTACCTCCCCATCCCCCCACTTCTGCTGGAAGCCGTTAAAGAGACAGCAAATCAATGATCCTAAGCAAGGGCTCCACACGGTCTGCAATGATCAAAACGGGAGAAAATAAAAGAGGAGAGAATCATTATAGCTTAAAAGGGATTTAGGAGATCTCCAGCCAAATGCAGGGTAGGCGTGAGTCTCCCAGTGTGAACCAACCACCCATAAAAACACACTCCGGGAACAATGGCACGGAGGTGGGATTTTTGAGGATATCACGGAATCATGAACTCGGTTGTGTGAAAAGGGTAATTAAATGAACATGGGGTTATTTAAGAAGGAGTCCTTATCAGTTAGAGATCTGTTCTGAAGCATTTGTGGGTGAAACGACCTAGTGATATGATTTGCAAGAGAAGCCAGCAGCAGTGGGGAGGCCCCCCTCCCCTCCACAGGCTCCACAGAGAGGAGGGGAGAGGGGAGAGGGGAGGAGACACAGAGGAAGTTGCATCTTTCCCAAAAGACACATGATTGCAGCCAACGCAGGAATGGGGCCAGCCTGCGGTCTACCGATGCTGAGAAGAACATGGCGGTCCTCCCCTTTGGCCCACTGTGCGGTGCTACCCGTTGATTTTTACACTATAATCCTCTTTACTTTTGTGAGTATGGGGGGGCAGTATGGGGGTTTGGATCACACTGTGTGGTTCAAACCCTGCCTCTGACACATCTTTGACCTTGGCGAGTCATAGAGCTGCTGTGCACCTCAGTTTCCTCATCTGTCAACCAGGGGATGATAATGTCAGCCAGACAGGGTTGTTGTGAGCCACAGTAGTTAACGCTGAGAACAGGGCCTAGCATGTCACCAGGAAAAAAGAAATATTAGCTCGGATGACTGCTATTAGGTAGTATGTGAGTGTTTATTCGGAATTTTTTATTTTTCATTTGTCTGAGCAGATCTGGACCCCACCTCTGTGGAGGAGGACACAGAACATCCGATGGTTTTTTTTAATGTATTTTTTTAATGTTTATTTTTATTTTTGAGAAAGAGACCATCAATGGGGAAGGGACAGAGAGAGGGGATACAGAGGATCCGAAGCAGGCTGTGCGCTGTCAGCGCAGAGCCCGACGCGGGGCTCGAACTCACGAACCATGAGATCATGACCTGAGCCGGAGGTCGGACGCTGACCAACTGAGACACCCAGGTGCCCACAACTGGAGGGTTTTTTTTTTCAAACAAATGAAGGTGTAATTCATACACCGCGCAATTCACTCACCTAAAGCATCCAGTTCCGTGGACGTTGGTGTGTGCATGCAGTTAGATCTCCATCACCACAACCCATTTAAGAATGTTACCCCAATCAGGGCACGGCTCCAGGGGCGGCAGGGTAGTGACCCTGAGCCCTCTTCTGACCTCTCTCACGGCAGGAGGGGTGGGCTGTGAGGACCACGACCCCTAGGAGCTGGCAGGGCCTGCGGGGTTCTTTAAGGACCCCAGGGAACGGTCTGCTGTGCCTGCTTATAGAAACGCTGCATCTATGGCAATCATGTGGGGTGTATTGTTAGAGAAAGGTGCCCACAGACCTCAGTGTGGCTTTCTCTAGATCAATGATAACCTGCCACAACTTCTCACGAGGGAGGGGGAGAGAGCCACTACCTACAGAGGGGTGTGAGAGCAGCCACCAGGCCCACTGGGGGCCATCTAATGACCGGCCCCTGGAGGAAGGGGCAGTGAAGACAGGTCGCACGGCTCTGGGGTCTCTGATTCAGCCACTGGGGAGCTGGTAGCAACATTTACCACCATGGGAAAGGGGGGCGGTGAAGGGAGGAGGAGGAAAGGGGCAGATGATGAAACTCCTACCTGAGGGGGCACCTGGGTGGCTCGGTCGGTTAGGCACGGGGACTCTTGACTTCGGCTCAGGTCATGATTTCGCGGTTCGTGGGTTCGAGCCCGAGCTGGGCTCCACGCAGGGGCTTCTCTCTCTCCGCTCATCCCTGTTCACAAGCGCACTCTCTCTTTCTCAAAATAAGTAAATAAGTTTCAAAACAAAACAACAAACACAAAAAACTGTCCTGAGGCTCTGACGGGATTTAACAAACCTTGGGATGAGACGGAGCTGAGTTCAAATCCCGACTCCTGCCTTCTGAGCCACACGGCCAGGGGCAAGCCTCACTGTGGGCCTGGGTCTCCTGATCTGTAAAATGCATCAGCTGGGAGGGTCTGGGGGGCCCAGGCCAGGCAGGCAGTAGGAGGCCGTGAGCATTGGTTCCCCTTCTGTGGCTTGGGTCCTGGGGGAATCCCACTCGAGGGAGCATCTGTGATGGGGGAAAGGGGCTGAGGCTTGAAAGGCCCTGAGATAGGACGGATACAAAGCACTGTGCATGAGGGGCTTTCCACGCAGAAGTGGAAGGGAGATTCTGGTGGCAGAGAGGAGTGTAACCCGCCACACCTCCAGGGTCACGGTCATGAGAGTCCCCAACCCTCCCCTCCCCCAGCCCCCATCACATCACTGGCGGAGTATTGATCCCTCTCTGAAATCTATCACACAAGTACCTTATTAACTTGAAAGTGGCCTGCCCCCTTCTCTGGGATGTCAGCTCTTCCAGTGGGGACGTGTCCCCAGGACCTGGCATGTGCTTCCTGAATGGCTAGAGGGACACTCCCAGCATGGGGCTGTGCTGAGCAGGACAGGGGCTCCCTGGGAGGGAGCCCCAGGTCTCCAAGGAAGCCTGGATGGCAGTGGGCCCTCAGCCCAGAAGGCTGGCAAAGTGCCCAGCACAGCGAGGGTCACCCAGCAGCTCCCAGGGAGGGGCGGGCAGGGCGGGGCTCAAAGCTCTCCTCCCCACGGGACCAATTTCTGAGGTTCTGGGAAGGAGAAGGGTGTGGGCTCTTAGAATATGTTTTCTGCAGGGACAGGGTCAGCCCCGTGTGTGGCTCTGGCCTGGGGACTCCCGTTGGTTTGGTGACTGGTGGGGGGTGAGTGACTCTGGGCTTATCAGACCGTGTTCCTGACAAGGGGCTGGTCGTGGCTGGCCTGGCCCCTGCTTAGACAGGATCAGGCCCCACCCTGGGTCCTCCTGCTCCTCTCTCTGCAGAGCCAGCCCCCACCTGGCCCAGTGTCGGGGGTGGGGGTAACCTTTTGCTAAAAATTCCCCGAACTCCTCATCTTTCCATCCCTGCCTCAGTCCCAGTGGCTCAGGGGTGGTAGGAGCCTCCAGCCCGTTCTGGCCCCTCTGATCTGTTTCCTATGAGGCAGACCAACACAGCCAGCTTTTAAAATTTGACTGGGGTCCCATCTTCCCAGGGAGGCCAAATCCTTGAATGTCCTACCATTTCTCTGAGGGTAAAATTTCAGCCACCTTCCCTCAGCTCCAACCCCCCAACCCTGGTCTCTGTGCCTTTGGTGTCTCTCACATGCTCCTCTCTGATTTTTCCTTGGCCACTGGGCCTTTGCACATGTGGTTCCCTCTGTCTGGTTAGTTGTTCCTTCTCAGCTTTCAGATTAGGCCTCAAATGTCACTTCTTCTTCTTCTTCTTTTTTTTTTAATGTTTTACTTATTTGTGAGAGACAGACAGGTAGAGTGCGGGCGGGGAAGGGGCAGAGAGACACAGAATCCAAAGCAGGCTCCAGGCTCCGAGCTGTCAGCACAGAGCCCGACGCAAGGCTGAAACTCACAGACCACGAGATCATGACCTGAGCCAAAGCGGGATGCTCAACAGCCTGAGCCACCGAGATGCCCCTCAAATGTCACCTCTTCTGGGAGACCTTCTCAGACTCAGGCCAGCTCGCATCCCCCTGCTACACACTCTTGGGGCTTCAGGGACTGTCTGTTTAACATGTGCCTCCCCTCAGACCTGGAGCGCCCCGCGGTGGGAGCCCCTGTGCCCTGCTTCTCCCAGGACCGCACCTGCCATCTCAAAGTCCAGGGGCCGGGGAGACACGTCCAACCCTTCACGCGTTCATGCATTTGCTTCCAGTAAGCACTTACTGAGACAGAATCCACTGTCGCCGGGCTGCAAAGTTGGCACAGCCCCAACCTCAGCCCTCTGGGGCCCACAGAGCACTGCTCAGGGAGGCCTTCCTCATCAGAGTCTTAGACGGTGGGTAGGGGGTCTGAAGGGCTGGTGAGGGGACCACCGGGCTTGGGTACAGTCTGTGCAAAGCTCAGGAGACCGGGGAGGACATGCACAGCTGTGTGTGATGTAGGCAGGGAAAACAAGGACAGACGGAAAGGCTGAGGCCCCTGGAATCAGAGCAGAAACTCAGAGCCTAGAGCCGCCTTCCTGCCTCCGCTGCTCACTTCCCTCGGGCCTCGCAGCCCTTCCCTCAGGCGCCCGAGCAGCAGGGACAGGGCCTGGCAGGGGCCCAGGGCCCCGTGGGCGGGTTTTCCTCCCTGCGTCAACAGTCAGAAAGGCCTGAGGGCCACCGGCTCTGCTCAGGAATGATTCTCATTTGGGGGCACACCCCAGTCAGCCAGAGCTCCCCCCAAGTGCTCAGGCTGCCCCTGGACCAAGCCCAAGCTGCAGATGGAGAAACTGGGGGTCTCAGAGCTGGGATGAGGTAGAGCCAGGCCGGAGCCCACAGCCTGCGTGGCTCAGAGCCCAGAACAATGCTCTCTAAGGAGCCTGTGCCATGGGGAGGCAGTTTGGTTCCAGGCACGGCTCCTCCCTGGAGTCACCCAAGGCCTGCTGGGGCTCAAGATGATCGCAACAGCACCAGCTACCTCTCTAGATGATTCTAGGTCCCGCTCTAAGCATCCTGTGCGTATGAAGGCATCGGCCTCACCATACCTCGGAGGCGGGCACTATAGCCATCCCTGACAGAGCCTGCTGGCTCAGGATCGCCCTGAACAGGAAGGAGCAACTGGCGGGCTGGGTGTAGAAGGTTCTGGGGCTTAGAAGGTGGGTTGCGGCCTAGGAATGTGCCCTCTACCCATCTCTCATCTCACACATGGAGGCCAGTTCCATCGTGATTCCTGGCACTACCTTCCCTTCTGGAAGCTTCTTTCTGCCTGGAGTGACATCCGAGGGGGCAGAGTCCCGTCTGGACCCTTGTGCTCCAGTATCCCCTCCACAGCCCTGTCCCCAAGCAGGGAGGCTCAGTCCCTGCAGGGTAACTTCTCAGCTCCCCCGGATTATATTAGATTCTTGCTGCTATGCTGCTCTATTATAATGACTCCGTATTAATGACATATAATAACACTATCCATTAGTATTTTATTATCCTGGACAGGGAGTCTCTCGGACCCTACCATTCGGTAGTAATGCAGTCCAGGACTTGACGTTTCCCTGAAGAGAGTAGTTCTTACTTTCCACCTGTTTGCAAAAGCTGGTCATGAACTTGAATTGTGTTTTGGGGACAGCACCAGCTCGCGGGGCTGTGGGGACCATCGGAGGAGGTGACCGGCACACGGGGCAGTCAGCGCTCAGAAACCGCCAGGTTCTGTCACTCTGGCTCGGCAGCCCATTGCTTTTATGTGTTTCAAATTATTCTTTAAAATCAAGAAATCAAAGAGAATAAGGCACATCCATGTGTGATGATGGGAAGTGAGCTTTGAGACGTATTTTCAAGTAAGAAGAGCACAGAACAGCATGTATGGAAGATGACCATCTGTCTTTTAAAAACAGGGATAGCTCATTCATGCAACTCAATAGCACAAAACAGAAATCTCATTTAAAAGTGGGCAGGGGATCCGAATAGACATTTTTTTCAAGGAAGAAGTACAGCTGGCCAAGCATGCGAGCGTACTTGCCAAGTATGCATACAAGGTAAGGGAGGCGAAGCTCAGCATCACGAATCATCAGGGAAATGCAAGTCAAAATCAAGATGAGGGGTCCCCTCATGCCTGTACCTGGGCTATTTAAAAAACAACCACCACAGGAAGCCAGTGTTGGCAAAGATGTGGAGAAAACAGAACCCTTGCGCACTGCCGGTGGCAGTGTACATTGGTGCCGCCGCTGGCGGAAAACAGTACGGAAGTTTCCCAAAAATAAAAATAAAAATAGGACTACCATATGATCCAGTAATTCCATTTCTGGGTACAGATCCAGAGGAAATGGAATCACTGTCTCAAAAAGATAGGGAGTTACTGCAGCATTATTTCCAACAGCCAAGACTGGAGACGACCTAAGAGGGCACTGATGGATGAACAAACAAAACGTGGTGGATACGTGTACAGTGGGGTCCTATTCGGCCACAAAAAAAGAAGGAAATGCTGCCGTTTTCAACAATGTGGATGGAACTTTGAGGGCTTCATGCTAAAGGAAATCAGACAGAAAGTTAAATGTTGTAGGATCTCATTTACATGTGTAATCTAAAACAGCTGAATCATGGAAACGGAACAGATAGCTGGGGGTCAGAAGCCAGGGAAGGGGGTGGGGCCGGGTGGTGGAAATGGGGGAGGGTGGTCAACAGGTTCAAATTCCCAGTTCTAAGATAAGTTCAGTCCTGGGGATGTCGTGTACAACATGGCGACTACAGTTAATGATACTCTACCATATACTTGAAAGTTGCTAAGAGAGTGGATCCTAAATGTTCTCATCACAAGAAAAGCAAATCTGCAACTCTGCGTGGGGGCCGATGCTGAGGACCCTTCTTGTGGCCATCTTGTTGCAATATATGCAAACATCGAATTATTATGTTGTATGCCAGAAATTAATACGTCGATTATGTCTCAAAAAAAAAAAAAAAAAGACCAGGGGCACCTGGGTGGTTCAGTCTATTAAGGATCTGACTCTTGGTTTCAGCTCAGGTCATGATCTCATGGCTTGTGAGTTTGAGCCCCATGTAGGGCTCTGTGCTGACACTGACAGCGTGGAGCCTGCTTGGGATTCTCTCTCTCCCTCTCTCTGCCCCTCCCATACTTGTGCTCTCTCTGTCTGTCTCTCTCAAAATAAATTTTAAAAACTTTAGGGGCATCTGGGTGGCTCAGTCGGTTAAGCCTCTGACTTCGGCTCTGGTCAGATCTCACATTCGTGGGTTCGAGCCCCGCGTCGGGCTCTGTGCTGACAGCTGGAGCCTGCTTCCGGTTCTGTGTCTCCTTCTCTCTCTTCCCCTCCCCCTCTCACGCTCTGTCTCTCTCTGTATCAAAAATAAACAAAAACATTTAAAAAAACTTTAAAAATATATACGAAAAATACGGGGACCTAGCTAATCTGTCCATCCACCCATCTGTCTCTCTCCTGTGTTCACACGGGGTATCTTTGGAAGGAGGAACCGGGGACATATAATGTAGCCCTGGACCCCCACCCCTCACAGTGTCCTCTCTCTTATCCCTCTCCCTAAAACACACATGGCATACGATATGTTTTACCTTTATTTGTGGTCTGTCTCTTCCAATAGAATGGAAGCCCCATGAAGGCACGGGTGTGTGTCTGCTGTGTTTGCTGCTGTGACCCCCCGAGCCAGAACGGCGCTTTCCCGGCGGGTCACCAGCAGGCACATGTGATGACTGAGCACCTGCAATAGGGCTAGTCGGGGCGGAGAGGTGACGTGAGTCAATACACACTGGGTTTTGAAGACTCAGTTGTGTCTCCCTCCAAAACTCATAGACTGAAGCCCTAACAGTTCCTCAGAATGTGACTGTATTTGAATTTGTTTAATGTTTATTTATTTCTGAGAGAGAAAGACACAAAAAGAGCATGAGCAGGAGAAGGGCAGAGAGAGGGGGAGAGACAGAATCGGAAGCAGGCTCCAGGTTCCGAGCTGTCAGCACAGAGCCCGACGCGGGGCTCGAACTCACAGACTGTGAGACGGTGACCTGAGCTGAAGTCAGACCCTTAACCAATTAAGCCACCCAGGCGCCTCTGAATGTGACTGTATTCGGAGAAAGGGCCTTTAAAGAGGTGATTCTGGTAAAATGAGGCAGCTCACAAGGGCCCTAATATGATAGGCCTCGTGTCCTTATAAGAGGAGATCAGTCAACAAGGACGTGCAGAGATGACACAGTGTAAGGACTCGGCCGAAAGCAGACCGTCTGTCTACAAGCCAAGGAGAGAGGCCTCAGGAGAGGCGGGTCATTCCGGCACTTGGGGCTTGGCCTTCCTGCCTCCAGAGCTGTGAGCAAATACATTTCGTCTGGGGAAGCCACCCAGCCCGGGGGACTTGGTTACGCGGCCCAGCACGCTAGTACAGTCTGAATACACAACGAAAGCTATCTCGTTGATAATTCTTACATTGGCTCCACATCCTGGGTTTGGATATATGAACCTAAAGAAAACATATTATAAAAACGAATATCACAGGTTTCTTTCTGCCTTTTTTTCAAATGTGGCTCCTTGAAAAGTTAAAATTTCACGCATGGCTCTCATTTGAGGTTCGTATCATATTCCTATCGGATGTCACGCGGTGTCTGGCACATAGTAGGTGCTCAGCAAACATCTTTTGGATGAATGAATGAGATAGTTGTCTTTGGGAAATGACTGGGGGTCAGAAGGGAGGGAGCCTGGCTTGTCCCTTTGGTTTTAACACAAGCAAGTATCTTGTTTAAAAAAAAAAGATCTAAATTAAAATATAAAAACTATACCCTTTGTGATGACTTACTATATTATAACATAAGTGACAGTAACACTCACACACTTAAAAGATGCCTCTCATGGGTATAGACATAACAGTCAGCTAGCAGGTGTTCTCGGAGATTGCCGGAAGCTTGTGGTTCAGAGAGCAGGGGTGTCCCTCTCCACACACAGGCTCAGGCAAGGAAACAGACCCCCAAGTCCATGCACAAGGCCCTTTCCCAGGATGAACAAAACAGGTGGGTAAGGCCCTCAGTGTCAATGACCTAAGTACCTCCTCCGCCCCAAACTCCCTCCAGGCCTCCTGCCTGCCTCTGGGGTTTGCTTCGTCCACCTGTAAAATGGGCACATTGGGCTCACACCATCAAAAAAAAACCTCTTATGGAAAATTTCAAACATTGACAAAGGCACAGAGAAGAGTCAAAGGAGCCTCCAAACTTTCAACAACCGTCAACTCAGGGCCAATCATTTCGTCTGACATCTACACCCCCTCCACCTGATTTTTTTTTTAAGTTTATTAATTCAGGTAATCTCGACACCCCAGGTGGGGCTCAAACGCACGCCCCCGAGATCCGGTGTTGTAAGCTCTTCCATCTGAGCCACCCAGGCGCCCCTCCCTCCACCTGATTATTTTAAAACTTATCTCCAACGGCATATTCCTGCAACTGTCGATAGTTCAATATGTTTCCCGATACAGCCTCTTTTTCAAAATAGAACCACAATACCATCATGGTATTATTATACCTAATAAAAGTGAACAAAAATACCTTACTATCATTGAGGATCCCTGCAATATTCACATTTCCCCGAATATCAATGAAAAGAACCACAATATGCTGTTCCAATCAGTATGTCCAAATGAGGATCCAAACAAGGTCTACGCATTGCACTTTGCTCAAAGGTCTTTGAACACACATTCTAGATTTCTCTAGCACTTCCTTCCATTCTGCCAACATCCACCCTACTAGTTACCTACCTGCTGCACGACAAACGACCACATAACTCAGCGGGTTGAAACAGCAAATAGGATCTCACCGTCGCGGTGGGGCAGGAATCTGGGCGTGGCTCCCTCCAGCTCAGGGTCTCTCCCAGGCTGTCAGCCTGGGCTGTGGTCTCATTTGCAGGCTCGGCTGGGGAGGGATCTGTGTCTGTGCTCACTCCGTAGGTGTTGGCAACATTCAGTTCCTTGCCCTGTGGTCCCCTCCAACATGGCAACTTATTTCATCAAAGGGAGCAAAGGAGAGAGAGAGAGAGAGAGAGAGAGAGAGGGAGAGGGTAGAGGGGAGAGAGAGAGAGAGAGACAGAGAGAGAGAACGTGAGCCAGTGAGCCATGGGTCTCAGGAGTGTGTGCACCAGACTCACCTGGAGAAGCTGCTGAAACAGCTTGATGGGCTCCACCCCTGGGGCTCCTGACTCAGTAGGCTTGGGTGAGGCCCAAGAATGGGCATTTCTTGTATTTTTTTTTTTTTGAGAGAGAGAGAGAATCCCAGGCAGGCTCTGTGCTGTCGGCACACACCAACCAAGGGCTCATGACCTGAGCTGAAATCAAGAGTCAAGATACTTAACTGACTGAGCCACCCAGGTGCTCCAAGAATGTGCATTTCTAACAAGTTCCCAGGTGACGCTGAGGACCACGCTTGCAGAAGTACTGAATGATAGGGACCTCCCTCCATTTTTAATTGGTTCCTTACATTTTATCTGTTGGTGGGTCACTTAATCCCCAGGTCAGGCCACTGATATCAGCCCTGGCTGCAAATAAGAATTACTTGACATGCTTTTAAAAAACATGAGGACTTAGAGGTGCCTGGGTGGCTCAATTGGTTGGGCATCCAACTTTGGCTCAGGTCATGATCTTATGGTTTGTGACTTCCAAGCTGACAGCTCGGAGCCTGGAGTCTGCTCCGGATTCTGACCTACTGAATCAGAAAATGGGGTGGGGGTTTCATGGATGGGTTTCTATCTTTAAAGCTCTGTGGGCAGCCCTCCTGCACAGCCAGGGTTGAGCCCCACTGGGCGCAGAGAACAAGGATCCCCCTGGGATACACCCCTTTAAGTACCCACCGTGATGTCAACGACCGGGGTGTACTGGGGGTGTCACTCACAGGACAAGCCCTGCACTTGTATCTTCTTGTCTCATTGTCTCCAGGGCAATTGCTGGGCAGGTGCTATGACTCATTACCCCCATCTCACAGACAAGAAGATGGAAGCACTTGCCCAAGGTCATCTGGTATGGGGATTTTCAAATATATCCATAAATTCCTTGACACCCCTCCCCTCAAAAACTGGAGCTGCTCCCCAAGCGTGAGCTGGACTTAGTGACCGCTTCTAGCGAGCGGAGTATGGTGGGAGTGATGGAGGGTGACTTCGGTCATGAGCACTCGTCTTGCTCCCTATCTGGAATCACGCAGGGGCACCTGGGTGGCTCAGTTGGCTAAGTGTCCAACTTTGGCTCAGGTCATGATCTCGCAGTCCGTGAGCTCGAGCCCCACATCGGGTTCTGCACTGACAGCTTAGAGCCTGGAGCCTGCTTCTGATTCTGTGTCTCCCTCTTGCTCTCTGTCCCTCCCCAACTCGAGCTCTCTATCTCAAAAATAAATAAACCAAAAAAAAATTTTTTTTTTGGAATCACACAGGCTGGGGAAGCCAGCCGCCATGTTGCAAGGGCACTCAGGAAGCCCTAGGGAGAGGCCCTCCTTGAAGAACGAAGGTCTCCTGTCTACACCCAGGTGAGTGAGCCACGTGGACATGGGCCCTCTGGCCTGTCAAGCCTTCATGTGACTCCAGCTCTGGCTGCCATCTTAACTGCAACCTCCGGAGGGGCTCTGAGCCAGAACTAACCAGCTGAGCCACTCCACAATCACTGACCCATAGAACCTATAGGGAAAAGAGTGTCTGCTAAGCGTTGGGGAGTTTGTTACGCACCAATAAACACATCCACGCCAAAAGACAATCTCAGGTCTGAGTGGTTCAAGGGGCTGCACTCTTACCCCGGCTCCTCAGGCAGAGCCTTCCAACAGGCAGGTGTGGGGGGCGTGAGCTTTGTAGGTTCAGGGATGGTGTTCCTGAGCCCCCACCGCACTCATGGGTAGACCTGGGAGCCCTCTGCCCCCAGCCCGGGCCCCCAGTTTGGCTGCAAACTGACCCCGGGGGTCTCCTCTTCCCGTGTTTCCTGGGGCCTTGGTCTGTAAGTGCCATGGAGGCGGGGACACGACTGGTGGTCACCACAGAAGGTTATGGGGCACATAGTAGGTGTTCAATAAACAGCCATTCCATGCTCATCTTCACCGTGAATCAGCTTCTATGGGGGGACGTGTTAGCCAGTTAGAAGCACATCCGGGGTCTGTCTCCTGCAGGAGGATGCAACTTCCTGAGGCATCACTCCATCTTTATACCCTTAGCGGGGATGGGGGACCATAGCCTCCAGCGATCAGTAACTGGGAAGCGACAAAGCTGGGCTCAAATGCAGCTCCAAGCCCTTTGTCTAGTGGCGGGCCACAGGCCTACGACACATGCTGGAGTCTCCGTCTTCTCAGATGTAGAGAAGGGGGCTGTGTGCTCAGGCTCAGCTGTGGATAAAAGCCTCTGAGAGCCGAGCCTTGGGGGTAAATCCTGCCTGACCCCCAAAGTCACCCGAGGCCCAGATGGCGGCTGTGAATAATGGATGACATTGCGGAACATCAGGGCCCGTGATTCACCTCGTCTACAGCCTGTGGAGGAAGAGGATGAATGGACTTCCCCAGCCGCCTCTCATGAGCCTCAGAGTCAAAGGCAGGGGGCCCAGAAGAATTGGGGGGGGGGGTGTCAATCTCACTGCCTACCACTCCTCCATTTCAATCTTCAGATGCTTCCTCTTGGAGAGACAGCCATTCCGCTCCCCAGGCCCAGGGCCTGGACTCCGGAGGAAGGGAAGGAAAGTGGCTTTAATGGGTGGTGGTGACAGCAGAGGGTTCCACAGCCCGACTGCCAGGGTTCAAGTCCTCTGCTGCAGGTTAGCAGTGGGCCTTTGGGGGTCTTACTCACCCCTACTGAGGCTCAGTCTCCTCATCCATAAAGGGTAGGGGAAAAAAGCATCTGTTTCAAGGCGTTGTAAAGGGCTCGATGAGTTCACAGCACATATAAATGTTCATAAGTCGACTGGCACACAGTAAGTGCTCAACAAACGCCAGCCAGTGTTCTCACGCTGTGTACCAGGCAATGTGGGGAGCGTTCTGCATTCTTTACCTCATGTAATTGCCATACCAGTCGAGGGCAGAATCCACTGTTGCACTCAGGAGGGAACTGAGGCTCACAGACAGGAAGCTTAAGACCTCACAGGTGACAGGCCAGGAGAGAAGCAGAACTGGAAAAAGCAGAATCGGAGAAATCTAGTGAGCGCTTTCTAGAACACTCAGGAGCTCCAGCCGAATGTCCTGTTCTACTGTTCCCCAAATACACCTGCCACTTACAAAAACCCTGAGATACGACCAATCCCTACCTCACACCATATAGACAAAGCTCAACTCTAGATTGAAGACTTAAATGCCAACAATAAACAAAATCCATTTAAAAATCTTTCGTAGAAATTAGAGGCAGATCTCCTTTAGAATTCACCATTGGGAAAGATGATAGATTATGAGCTCAAATGTCTAAAACAAAACTTCGGAATCTTAGCAGAAAGCACGTGAAGATTCTTTAGTCCTTCGGGTTGAAAAGGATGGTCAGCATTTTTAGAGATTGAGGAAACACAGAACAAGACCTTAACTGGAAACAGTTTTAACTCAATCAGCAAACATTCTTAAATCTAATAATACCGTGTCAGAAAGGACACGGAAGGTACATGCTGATGGAGGGAAACACTTTAGGGGCGCCTGGGTGGCTCGGTTAAGTGTACTGCTTTGGTTCAGGTCATGATCTCATGGTTCACAGGTTCTGGCCCCTGTCAGGCTCTCTGCTGTCGGCGCAGAGCCCGCTTGAGGCCCTCCCCAACTAGCCCTCTCTCTCTTTCTCTGTCTCAAATAAATAAACATTTAAGGAGCACCTGAGTGGCTAGTTTTCTCACACTTGGCTTCACCATGCATCACAGACCCTGTGTTTTTAACGTATTGAAACTCTGTGGCAATCCGTCTTGAGCAAGTCTAGGGGTGCCTTTTTTCCAACAGCATTTGCTGTGTCTCTGAGTCACACTCTAATGTTTCAAACTTTTTCACTATTATTATATTTGAATTGCTGCCATCTTGTGATAAAACTTTAATGGATGAGGAGTTCCTTCCTACGGAGGAGCAAAGAAAGTGGCTTGCTGAGATGAGATCTACTCCCGGTGAAGATGCTGTGCAGAGGATGGAAATGACAATGAAGGATCGAGAATATTCCATTCACCTAGTGCATAAAGTGGCGGCGGGGTTTGGAGGATGAACTCCAGTTTGGAAAGAAGTTCTAGGGGCGCCTGGGTGGCTCAGTCGGTTAAGCATCTGACTTTGGCTCAGGTCATAATCTCACGGTTCGTGGGTTCGAGCCCCACATCGGGTTCTGGGCTGACAGCTCAGAGCCTGGAGCCTGCTTCAGATTCTGTGTCTCCCTCTCTCTCTGACCCTCCCCTGCTCACACTGTCTCTCTCTGTCTCTCAAAAATAAACAAAAGACATTAAAAAAAATTTTTTTTAAAAAAAAAAGGAAAGAAGTTCTCCTGTGGGTGAAATGCTAGCTACGAGCCACAAAGAAATTGTCCTTGAAAGGAAGAATCTATCGGTGCGACAAACTTCATCATCATCTTATTTTAAGGAATGATCAGAGCCACCCTCACCTGCAGCAGCCACTAGCCATCAATGGTGAGACAAGACTCCCCCCACCAGCAAAAAGTTTCTAATTCACTGAAAGCTCAGATGATGGCCAGTGTTTTTTAGCAATGCAGTAAATTTTAAATTAAGGCATGCGCATTGTTTTTTAGACATAATATCGCACATTTAGTAGGCGACAGTATAGTGTAGACATAACTCTTACAAGCACTGGGAAATCAAAAAAATCCACCTGACTCGCTTTATCACGGTATTTGCCTTACTATGTTGGTCTGGAACAAAACCAACAATATCTTGAACGTGTGCCTGTCTATTTTTTAGGATGTAGGTATGATAAGTCTGTACAAACAGGAAAGCAAGCAGCGATGCAGACAGGATTTAAGGTAGGGGTGTGGGGGGCACCTCAGGATTAGATGTTGGCCACTGTTAGGGTCCCAGCTTTTGATGGATGGGCTACTGGGTATGTAACATGGGATTAAAATAATTATGGAAATTTTTAGGAATGCCTGGGTGGCTCAGTCGGTTAAGGGTCCGACTTTGGCTCAGGTCATGATCTTGTGGTTTGTGGGTTTGGACCACATGGGGCTCTGTGCTCACAGCTTAGAGCCCGGAGCCTGCTTTGGATTCTGTGTCTCCCTGACTCTCTGTCCCTTCCCTGTTCATGATCTGTCTCTTACAAACAAAGAGACATTTAAAAATTACAAAAAAATAATTATGGAAATTTTTAATAAGAGCAGGTCATGCAGGGCACCTGAGTGGCTCAGTCGGTTAAGCCACCAACTTCGGCTCAGGTCACAATCTCACAGTTTCTGAGTTCGAGCCCCATGTGGAGCCCCAAGTCAGTCTGTGCACACTAACACGGTCGAGCCTGTTTCGGATCCTCTGTCTTCCTCTCTCTCTGCCCTTCCCTGCTCATGCATTCTCTTTACGTCTCTCAAAAACAAATAAACACTCAAAAAATATTTTAAAAATATATAAGCAGGTCATGCAAGGACCAGAGAGGAGACACCACGATCTGGATCATGATGAGCCCATCATTCTGTGGACCTGATGCTCCTAACCTGACACTCCTAACCTGAGTTCTGGCTGGCTCATGGCTATTTCAGGACTTGGCACAGAGCAGGTGCCCGGTAAACACTGGGCGGATGGATGAGTTAGTGAATGGCTGATTAACAGGTGCCAGGGGTCACATGTGTGAGTTCCGCAGATGGAGACGCAGGGCAGCCCAGGGTGGAGAATATCTCGGGCAAGGCATGTGAACCCCCCTCCTTTTTTCTCCTCATCACACCCACACCACAGACTCCAGGAATGAAGACCAGAGCTGACCCAGGCCTTATGCAAACCCTGAGCACCCGAGAGTATTCTGGGGCACACAGGAGCCCATGGGGACCCTGGCTCCAGTCTGGGGCTCACTGGGGCCCTGCAATCAGAGGACTGTGGGTGTCTGAGCTGTTCAGTTGCCACAGGTTCCCCACCTCGTCTAACCATCTACCACTGTCCCCACTGCCTCCCGGTTCCGGTACTGGCTCTATGCTAACTTCCACCACA
>PJEM01017593.1:0-21507 GCA_004023845.1 Helogale parvula
TCCCCACGCCCCACAGTAACACCCACCCCCAGCCCGCGTGCACCCCGTCTGCCCAGCTCCAAGGAGGCCCCTCCCAGGTACCACAGGAATCCCCTCTCCCGCACGCACTCCCTCCCGTGATCTGATGTGAGGGACCCTCCCTCCCGTGATCTGATGTGAGGAATCCCTTTCAGAGCAGGAGGAGCCTCAGCGAGTACCTTGCTCACAGATGGGGAAGCGCAGTGAGCCCGCGGCCCCCAGAGCTCTCCCCACGGGGACAGGCTGCCTCTTGGACATGACACAGAACACGGCTTGTGGTACCCTACAGACGTGACCATAGAGAAGCACAGCTTCTGGGGTCACCTCGAGGGGCGGACGGCTTAAGCAAACACGTGGAACTGGCGTGGCTTCGTAGCGCGGGGTCTGCACCCACCCGAGGGCCGGACCCCAAGGCGCAGGCTGTGGGGCTCAGGGCAGCAGCTGCCGGCCGCCCCGTCCCGCCCCACGAGCCCCCTCAGAGAAGGAAAGGTATGGTCGCCTCTCAGCCCGTCTGTTCTGCAAGAGACACCCCCCACGTCGGACGGGCACTCGGGCCTGCTCGTCTGACCAGCTCACATGGCAAAGCATGAGAACAAGCCGTGTGCACCGCTGGCAACGAGCCTCCCGTGGGTCTAGTCCACTCACGCCCGACAGCCGGAAGGTCTTTGCAAAGCATTCCTTTGTGCTGAAGCTAGGTCTGGACCACAGGAGCACAGAGACGTGCGGAGCCGGGTCTGGGGCACAGCGCCCTTCCAGAAGCCAGGCCACGGGGAGGAGGCAGGAGGGGAGACGGCCGCAGCCAGGCCCCAGGCACAAGGACACTCGGACGTGGAAGACGAGGGCCATCTCGTGATGGTGCACACTGCCTCTCCGAGCTCACCTGGCCCTCCCTTCCTTCCAGACGCCAGTTCTGAGGCTGGCCACGAGTGCAGCCCCGACACCGGCTTCTCCACCTCCCTTCCAGGCGAGGCCACGCAGCAGCTAACGAGGCACAGGCTGAGGGCTCCTTCCTGCCGCACGGGCACGTCGGAAAGCGGCTGCGCTGCGGCCGGCGAACACCAGGCAGCCTCACCGCGGGGAGCACCCCCCCCCCCCCCCGAGGCACACGCCGTCAGGTTTCCTGTTGAGACAGCTGCGCGAGACCTGCACCACAGGCAGCCTGTTGTGGCCCGCATAACAGAGCTGCAAGGGGGCCGCCCCGGCCCCCACCTCTGCACGTCCGGACCCTGCAGCTTCCCTCACACGCTCCCCGCCGCCGGCTCCTTCCACCCACTCTGCCGCAGCCCTCGCTGTGACCGCTGTGGTTTCCAGCCCGACCCCTGCCCCCCATCCGGCCGACAGGTCCCTTCCCCACTCGGCACGTCCGACCCACTGCTCACCGTGCCCTCGCTTGTGAAACCCCTGCAGGTGTGGAGCCCTAAACGGCCGCTCCTTCCGCTCCCTGAAGCCGACCCCGGGCTCAGCCTGCCCGCTGCCTCTGAACTGGCCTGGCCTTGCCGGGCCATGGACTCCTCACACGCACAGACTGTGACTCTGTGGTCCCTAAGTGGCAGGTGTGTGGCACGCTGCCCAGAACACAGGCTGCCGGAGGAGGCGGCACGAACGCTGTCCATCCCCCAGATGAGGAAACAGAGGCTCAGAAGGACAGACATGCCCAGGGCCCCAGAGCAAGATCAGAAAACTTCCTGAAGGCCCAGGTGGCAGACCGTCGGCTCGTGGGCCACGTGGTCTCGGCCACGGATTGGTCACTGTGCAAAAGCACAAAGGCAAGACGCAGATGCACTGCGACTCCAGTGAAACGATGCACCGCAGGCCACATCGGCTGCCCCGGGACCGAGTCCAGCACGCCACAAACACGGGAGGCACAACTCGAACCCAGGCCCCAGGCCTTCTCCGCCCTACAGAGCTGCCTCCAGAGACGCACCGCTGCCTGCCAAGGGAAGGTGTCCACTCTCGTGACCCCGTGCCCAGCAGATGGGGGGCAGGCTGACGCTGAACACCCGGGGACGTCCCGGACGGTGGGTGACGAGGCAGAGCGGGAAAGGGTTATTTTTCGTACAGATCGGAGTTGCAAGCACTTGTAGCTGGAGTCAGCCTGGCCAGGTGGTTCCAGCGGCATCACAGGCGCCCTCCTGCCCATGCTCACGCCTGCCCTTGCACACCTTTGCACACCCTCCCTACCTTCATGCACTTTATCCTCTGCCCAACTCCTCTCTCTGATGACAAAAGGGCTGAAATATAGCCTCTTCTTGACGTGCCACACGACAACAGTCTCACAACCGCCAGCAGGCCAAAGTTCCATGACCTTTTCTTAGATGCCTAACCCCAGCCTACGTCTTGCGGTTAGAGTCACATCTACACACAGAACCCTCCCGCCGCCCCCTGCCCTGAGGGTGAAGCCCCGAGGCCCAAACCCAGAGGAAGAGGCGCTCTCCACGCTGGCCCTCACACCCTGCTCGGCCCCCTCTGGCGCCTCAAAGGCACCTGCCGGCCCGTGCAGGACTCCTCCCCTCCCCCAGGTCATCCTCAGGCCCCAGCCTAGACTCTGCTTCCGCAGAGGGGACGCCCCTGTGGCCTTAGTCCCAAGCACCCCTGCGGTCCCAACCGCCCATCCCACGCTCCCCTGACAATGTTCACACGGCCTGACCGGAACACTGCGGGAGGGGATCAGGCCCGCTCCTGAGGGGGCTCAGCCGGGTGAGCATTCGACTCTTGGTTTCAGCTCAGGTCACGGTCTCACGGTTTATGAGCTCGAGCCCAAACGAGCAAACCTCAGAGGCCACACTTGGCCCCGAACCAAATGAAGGAAAGCAACCATGGGCGTCAGATGCTTCCTCTGCTCTCCAGCCACAGACGCGGCACCAAGAAAGGAAGGATTCGTGCTATACCCCTCTGGTCTGGCGCCCTGGGTCCGTCAGACACTGCGTCCATAGGATGAAGAACCAGGCGGTGCCCGGCTGGCTTGGTCGGTGGGGCCTGTGACTCTTGATCTCAGGGTCAGGAGTTCGAGCTCCACGTTGGGTGCAGAGATTATAAATAAATGAACTTGAATGAAGAAACCGGGGCAAAGGGTGTGTCCCCAACACAAGGCAGTGGCGGCACAGGAATCCGGCCGTCTCCCTGCAGCACGCCCAATGCTCGCACGGCGTCCGGGCCGAGCTACGGAGCCTCTTCTGGTCCAAAGCCCTAAACCAGCAGCTTCCACCGCCCCGGCCAACGGAGCACTGGGAGCCAGACGCAGGGGCGTCCCCCTGGGCGCTGCGTCCGTGAGGAGCACGCACCGACAGCTGGGGCGGCGTTCAGCCACGTCTCTCTGACCGGAGCAGAAAGCACTGTGGCCCGTGAACACGCGGTGGGCGGGGGGAAGCCTCGGAGGCCTCCTGGCACCCGTGTCCGAATCGAGGGCTGCCCGGTGCCGGGTCCAGCTGCGGCTCGCGGGGAGCTGAGCGGGCCTGCGGCGCCGGGAAGGACAGGCCTGAGGAGCAGCCCTTGCCAGCCAGGCTTTGACGTGAGCGCCTCTGGGCGTCAAAACACGTGGGCGCAGTGGCCTCAGTGGCCTGCTTCTTCCAGGCGGCCCTCCGCGCCACAGGGACGTGGGAGCCACGAGCACACCCCGCCCCACGGTCTCTGCAGGGAGGATCCGCGAGGGACTGCCGTCTGCTCTTTCCAGATGTAAGGGGCCCGACACCACCAGGCCCGAGAAGACCCTGCAGCTTCAACGTCTGCTGGTCGAATGTGAAGCCACGTGATCACCACACCGCCAGCCACCCAGAGTCACGGAAACGCCACCGACCTAGAACACGGAAGCTCGTCACCGGTTACTCTCCCTCAGCGACGAGGCAGAGTCAGGGGCCAGGCACGTCGAGAACAGTGTGGACACACGAGGATGACCTCCAGGCGCGGGCGCGTCAGCAGGCAGACACGGGCTGGCCCTGCAGTCAGGATGGGGGTCACGGACCCCCACCGCCCTTCTGCTCGGGGTGCTGGGTGCGGACCTCGCTGACCCCCAAAGTCGTTACGGGTTGAAGAGGACTCGGTGCGCTGGAGCGCCAGGGACCAGGCCGGCCGCCATCGCAGGGGTCCTCCCAGGCTTCCATGCCGCCCTGCCCTGGCCGGTCACACGTGACATGAGGAAGCGACCCCCCCCCCCCGACTTACCTGGGCTGTCTCTGGCTACGAGGCCCTGCGAGAAGTCCCCCGGGCCTGGGGAGGCCCTGCTGTCCCCAGCCACCGCGTCCAGGCCGTTGCAGTGCTCCCACCGCTTCTGCTGGAGCTCCTGCAGCCAGTAGGTCATGAGCTGGCGGTTAGGGGCCTAGGAGACAAGGGGAGCGCGTGAGGGCCGACGGGACGCAGGGTGGGGTGCGTGCCACCGGGCCAGGTGCACCCCCTGCCCCCTGGAGGAGCGTCAGGAAGAACCCGAGGCACCACCACGTTAACACTCTCCGCGGAAGGCCGGAGGACCGCGTGGTCTCGCCACCCTGTCTCGCCGCACACTCACGCGGCCTGTCTTGACAACTCCCATCTCGTGGGCGTGTGGCCGCGTCACGTCAGACGATGGTACTGCCAGCCGTAGGCACCTGGAGCGCGTGCAAACACCGCGGCGGACTGAAAACCGGTGGCACCTCCAACGGCCAGAAGTCTTAAAACCTCGGACAGCAAGCGCTGGAGGGGCACGGACCCATCGCAAACCTCACCCCCGGCCCTGCAAACCCCGCGCAAACACGCGGAAGACCGGCCTGTGTGAGAGCGCTCAGATTTAAAGGGAAAAATCTGATGGGGGACAGTCCGTAATCTCCTGGGCAAAAACAAACGTTAAAGTCACATGCTTTCAACGTCAGACTTACTATTCGTGTGATAGAAATCTGGCCGGTAGGGCACGCAAAATCACCTTGGGGCAACAACTGACTGGGGTTCCTTCCTCTTTGGGGCACACAGGGGGCTCAGCCAGGTGAGCATCCGACTCTTGGTTTCAGCTCAGGTCATGGTGTCACGGTTTACGAGTTCGAGCCCAACAGATCCTGCTTGGGATTCTCTCTCTCCCTCTCTGCCTGCTCCTCTCTCACTTTCTCTCTCTCTCAAAATAATAAACATAAGTAAATAAAGATGACCCAGAAATCACTGAGAGCACCCCAACTTTGATCCCGCTCGGCCCATGGCAGGCCTGGGGCGCACGCTGACGTCAGGGAGGTAGGAGAGCTCCAGGGCCCTGCCGTCGGGCGCTGGAACCAGAGACAGAAGCGCAGGCCGGAGGGCAGGGCGGCCTCGTCGGCCGATGCACGGCCTCCAGGTGGTCCTCCCTCTGGTCTCCCCACTCGGAGGACTGAGTGGAGATCCGACCAACTCGGTCCGCATCAGATCAGAATCACAAACTCTTGATCACCCAGGTCAAGTCTGGGTTCGACACGTAACTTTGGTCCCAAAATGCCGGGTCCAGCACACTGGCCACTGAGCATGTGAAACATGGCTGGTGCCACACGATGAAATATTTTAGACACACTGGTCTCAATAAAATGCATTTATTAAAGCTACCCCACCTGTATCTGAAAACTCAGACGCATTTATCATGGCTCATCCCGTGTTTGTGCTGACAGTGCTGCTCTGGAAGTGACAATAAATCCAGTCCGTTTTGAGAGCCCAGGTCGGTGCAGACCCAGGGGGTGGGCAGTGGCCTCGGGGACTGAAAAGCAGGCCAAGGGCACGGGGCATGGGGAGCCACCACTGCTCCTCTCAAGGGCGCTGTGATTCAAGAAGGCTTCTCAGTTCGCTACCCACAGAGATGCCAATACTCTTTAGGGACCAAAAGAACAGGCCCAGCTCGTCTGGCTCACAGTTTCCGTGTCTCTACTGCTCTTCCCGGAGGGGCCAGCAGGACCCCCACACAATCTGGCGTCACAGAACACCTCCGTGAGTCTGTCACCGGGAGCTCAGCACTGAGCTACAGCTGTGCTGAAGCCTACTGCCACCACATCTGCCACGCATCCACCAGCCAGGGGGGTGGGGAGCAGGACTGGGAGAGAGTCCGGATCTGCCCCCACACCACCGCCATGTAAATGCTATAATCCCAAATTCTGGAGAGCCACACAGGCATTCCGATCAAGCTGCAAGGGGCAGAGCCCAGGCTCGGCTCTGCATGCAGGAGGCGCCCCTGAGGCAGTGGGCCAGCACGGGTCTGAGGACACACCGAGGCCACAGCCTCAGTCGCCCGGAACACCAGTCTCCGCTACTCCCATACATCCTTCCAGGCCGGCGCAGACGCTACCTCCAGAGCTCATGCCACCACGTGCCCCTGAGAACCTTCCCGTGGAGGCAGGGGCACTCCTGTGTCCCTCATTCATCTGCCCTAGCTGCTCCCACGGGCCTCTGTCCCCAGGCCTCCACCAGCCCCAAACCCAGAAGCCCCACACCTGGGGGAGCAGGTCCCACCCGTCCCTTCCCCCAGGGCCCAGGACACTCCCCAGCGAGCCAGACTCTCTCCCCAGGGCCCAGGACACCACTAGAGAGCCCGGCTCTCTCCCCGGGGCCCAGGACACCCCTAGAGAGCCCGGCTCTCTCCCCGGGGCCCAGGACACCCCTAGAGAGCCCGGCTCTCTCCCCGGGACCCAGGACACTCCCCAGTGAGTGGGCTCTCTCCCCAGAGCCCAGGACACCCCCAGCGAGCCCGACTCTCTCCCCGGACCCCAGGATACCCCCAGCGAGCCTGACTCTCTCCCCGGGGCCCAGGACACCCCCAGCAAGCCTGGCTCTCTCCCTGGACCCCAGGATACCCCCCAGAGAGCCCGGCTCTCTCCCCAGACCCCAAGACACTCCCCCAGCGAGCCCGGCTCTCTCCCCGGGGCCCAGGACAGTTCTGCAATAAAGTCATCGGTCCAAATGAATCAGTTTCAACACCTGCTTTGTCAGGGCCACACTCCTGGCAGGCTGGTGTGTCTCGGGGGCGGGGGGACGTGCAGCAGCCCAGCAGCCGGCAGGATTCAGGCCTCATCCCCCAACCACACTCGCCCAGTGACGGACCCCAGCCCTTCGTTCCTCTGGGGAAGGGTCCCGCCCATCAAACCTCAGCACACGTCAGAAGCTGTGCCCGCGCTCACCGGCTTGGAGTCCACGGCCTTCCTGGGGGCTTATCTCCACTTATCCATCCAAAGAAGGAAAAGGAAACAATGCCACGTACACAGAAATATCTGTTTGCTCCCTTGGCAAATACAGACTGAGCGCCAACTTAGGCCGAGCGCTGGCGTCTGCACAGGACCGGGAGTCCCGGCTCCGGAGACGCTCCCGGAGCAGCCTCCTTCTCAACAGCGACAACCGGCTGGAGTCACGTTCACAATTATAATCAAAATGCACAACGCGTGGCCTAAGAAATCCTCATGCATCATAGAAATTTTCCAAATTTCCAGTCAAAATTCTAAAGGAGCTCTTCAAAGGATGGCAAAGAAATTCTAAAATCTGCCTGCAGTTTAAACTTCGAGATTTTTTTTTAAAAAACTTCTTTTTCTGTGTTTTATTTATTTGTGAGAGACAGAGAGAGACAGAGTAAGCAGGAGAGGGTCAGAGAGGGAGACACAGATTCCGAAGACAGGCTCCAGGCTCTGAGCTAGCTGTCAACACAGAGCCCGACGTGGGGCTTGAACCCACGAACTGTGAGATCATGACCTGAGCCAAAGCCAGATGCTTAACCACCTGAGCTACCCAGGCGCCCCTAACCTTCGAGATTTTGAGCAAAAAAATACAAGGCGTGGGGCTGTGCCCTACAAAGCTGGGAGGCACATGATCAAGGCCCATTGGGCCAGCGACTCAAACACAGCGCCGATACCAAATGTCGCATTTCAAGGAAAATCAGCAGGAAAAGCCTTAATTATTAAATGAGGGCATCAGGACAACTGGTTAAAGTTTGGAAAGAAATAAACGAATTCAAATTTGATTCAAGATTTGAATGTGCAAGAAAAGTCATTAAAGTCACCAGGAAAAAAGCCTAAAGAGATTAAAATCAAGTCTGTCTCTTTCTGCGACTCGCAACAGGAACTGTGTAGATTTCCCGGGACTTGTGAAGGGCCGACCGAAGCCCCGAGCGGCAGCAGGAGCTCGGCAGATGGTTTCGGCGGCGATGTCGAGGCCCAATGGGTCCCTGGGAGGTCCCCAGCCTGCGAGCCGGCCGGACAGACGGACAGACGGGTGGACAGCGCAGGGCGGCCCGGGCAGCTGCCACTGGCGGGAGGGCGCGCAGCACAGGCCGATCACTCTCCAGGCAACGGAGGACCGCCGCTCCCGTCACATCCCGTCCCCGACCGCAGAGACCTTTCTCGTCCCAGAAAGGAAGGCAGAGAAAACGTCCACGCGTCCCTCCCCCGCTCACGCTTTCTCTCTCAAAAATAAACGCTTAAAAAACACCACAGCGTATTTTAGACTTTTGTTTCAAATAACAGTAACCACCCACAGTTGCTGTGCAAAATGTGGGAAATGTGGAAAAAGAGGGAAATGAATCTCAGCGGACTCTCCGGGTGTGTCCCGCCACACGACGTTCACCCGGGACCACATGCGGAGCGGCTTCGCCCGCTGCGGGAACCGGACCGCCTCTCCCGGGACGTGCGCGACAGCACGGACGCGCCTAGGGGGCCGCAGGTCGCACTGAACATGGCGCGTGTGGTCGTGTGAGGTGCGTCAGGGCCCGGGCAGCATCACCCACTGAGCCTGGGGTCACGCGCTGGGCCCTGGAGCCTCCCCGTCCCTTCACCCCCTGCCGCGCCACGTGCCGTGTTAGGCAACCTGTGCAACTGGCCAGCGGCGGGACGGGAGTGCCGGCAGGAACCGACCCGCGGCGCGGCTCTGAGGACCGCAGGATGTCGCGCACGTCTGGCCCAGAAAGGGGCCCCACGGGCAGCACCTGCTCACTGGGCAGCCGTGACCCGCATCCCCTCCGTCACCCCAGACCTCACAGCCGTGGGCTCCGCCAAAGCTCCAGCCCCCTCTGTCCCTCGGAAGAGAAGGAGACAAAGCCTGTCTCCGCATCTCCCCGGGGCTCAGAGGTCGCCCCACGGCTCTCCCCAAATGCTGAGACGGTGAACGTAAAACCGGGAGCATGCTGGGTTCGCGCCAAGGGCACACAGGGGCTGGTCTCCCCGCCAGCAGCACGGCCGTGGGTCCCAGGGTGCAGCGGACGCTCAGCCACAACTCTGAGCTAAGCACGCATCTTAGGAACACACCGCAGGGAACCAGAGCACCGCGCACGACACATGGGAGAGAGAAGCCGCTCTCCAGACTGAGGGCGTCGCCAGCTCGCCAAAGTCAAGACCACATCCATCCCTGTCCCCGACTCGTACTCCCTGACATCCTCCTGGTTCGTCTGCCTCCGCCCCGCAGCAGCGGCTCCCAGCCGTCTTCTCAGCCCCGCCCAGTGAGGTCACACGCACCCCAAGTGTCAGGACTCTCCGATGGCTTCTGCGCACAGAGCGGGCGCATGCTAACTGCTCCGGCCCCACCGCACCCCACTGCGGTCGCCCTTCCCCCACACAGCAGGCACAGAGACCAGGTGGGCTTCCACGACCCTCGGCCCAGCTGCCTTGGCAGCCACCTGCGAACTCCTACTGGAGCCTTAAGCCCCGGCCCAGACATCCCACCCGCCATCCTTGGCAGGACCAATCAGTGCCGAATGTGATACACAGTACTTCAGTCACACACTCGGGGTGCAGACCCTGGGCTGCTCCCCAAAGGCTCTGGGCCCACCCAAATCTGTAGAGCAAGAACATCACGACCACCAGTCCTGGAAGAGCCCCAGAAACAAGGGTACGCAGGGGATGGACCCGGTCTGCACACTCCAGAGGCCGCGTTGCCTAAAAGGACACGGCGTCTGCTTGTAACAAATCAATTTTGTTTCTTAAATCTGAAGACCTAGATTCTTTAGGCGTGTCTAAGGTAATTCTTCCAAAAGCAATAAAAAGCACAAGAATATTCTAAGTGGCCTGAAGATACAAGACTCAGATGAAAAACAGACAACAAGCCAAATCATAAATAACTTTAGGTTCCAAATTTTCTTTTGAAATGTTTCAAAATCACGAGCCTGGATCTTGCAGGCGATCTGGCCCTATACCAATGAAACAGATGGAGCTGCTCCCTGGGCGTGCTCTGAAGCCCGTGTCTTCGCCGGCGGGAGACGAGAAGGGCACCCATGCAGGGCCCTCAGGCCCCCAGAAAGCCGGGCGCGCCTGCACCGACCTCTATCCTCTGGTGGGCCCCATGAGCTCTCCCCTCCTACTTTTTCAAATCGCTAACTCGAAATGAGCATTTTCACATTAGCTACGAAAATAATTACATGTGTTGTGGTCTCCATCCTGTTCAAAGCCTGGGCAAGAGCCCAGACCCCACCTCCCACCCGCTTCAGGGATGCAGAAGTCAGGCTCCGCCTTCACCAAAACTCAAGCACCCTCTTTGAAAGAACAAATCCCCTAAGACAAACCCACCCATCAGCTGACACTCTTCCAGCTTTAACAACGTCACAGAGACGAGGAACCGAGGGGAAGGGCTGGGGGAGGAGGGCCCAGCCGGGGACCGTGGGGAAGCAAACACACGTTCACAGACAAGGGGGCGCTACAGAGAAGGGCTGTGGGGGGCCGGGCCGGGTGACAAGGGCAAGGCCGCTCTCCGGGTCTGCTCTCCCTGCAGGAAGTACAGAAGCCCGCCAAGGCGCTTTCTGTCTCAGAGAGAGAGGGGACACGTGGCCTCCGAGTGGCCACAGGCCTGCATTCCTGTGGCTCCCTATCAGCTGTGCTGTTGCACAATCAGAGCGAGCCAGGGTTTTATGGGCTCGGGAGAAATGCACACTGCAGCCACCACCCTGCCTGTGACGTTTCCACACACCACGCAGCGCTGCGCTGATTCCGGCTTCGTGTTTTTCAACTTAAAAGTAGGACACAGGAGGGGCACGTGAGTGGCTCGGTTGGTTAGGCGCCGGACTCTTGATTTGGGCTCAGGTCACGATCTCACAGTTTATGGGATTGAGCCCCACATCTGGTTCTGTGCTGATAGCACAGAGCCTGCTTGGGATTTTCTCTCTCTCTCTCTCTCAATAAGCTTAAATAAAAAAAAAAAAAAAGGGACACAGGAATGAGTGACTTAATGAAGTCTTAGGAACTGGGGCTTGGGAAGGGCAGGCTCTCAGACCCTACCCACCAGAGACCTACCCTTAAAGCGAGTTTGCAGGCCATCTGGGAGGATGATGATTTCTAACAGTCTTCCGGGCAGAGCTGGGACCTCAGGAAAGTGTTGGCTGGCTCTCCTAGGCCTCTGTTACCCACCGTCACTGGGTGAGGATCTGGGGGCTCTGAGAGTCCTCACGAGCTCCTAGGTGGAGGCGAGCACCACACCACACTCTCCCAGAAACACCCCCTGGGCGCCGGGCAGCACCACTGCCGTCTGAAAGCCCGGGGAACACAAGCCTCAGGGCCGAGGGACCCGGGGAGGGCGCCAGCCCCAAACCACTGCTTGCAGAGACACAGAATGCAAAGCAGATGTGCAGGCAGAAACCGCAGAGTGTCAAACTGAGACTAAGGGGCTCGCGCTTCGCTGCCTCGGTCCACACAGCGTGGCTGTTTCCAGGCCGCACAGAAAACCGTCCGCAGCTGGGCGCCTGGCCTCACAGCCCGGGGGAGGCTCGGTCACGATCCGGAGGACAGCAGTGGTTCCTGAAGAGAGGCCCCCAGAGTGGCAGCGGGAGGGCCGGGGTGACGGGCAAACCCGTGGATTCCCAAGGTTCACCCTGGCCTACCCCGAGTCAGGACCCCTGGGGCGGGACCGCCCGGCATGTGAACACAGGATCCCAGGAGGCTGCTTTCCCACGTGCAGTTTGAGAACCATGGTTCCGAAAAGATGCTTCCTTTCAACAGCAGATTTGATAGAAAGGCCGTGGGTCAGGGTCTCCGGGGGCCCCGGCCATGGCTCCCAGGCGGCTGCAGGTCTGTCCCCCTCTGTTGCACGCCTCGTCCTGGCCGGGCAGCCGCCACCGCCTCGCACTCACTAAGTCAGCCCCCCGGGAAGCTTACTGTCCACACCGTCCATTTCCAAATCTCATGCGGCTGATCTGATCGTCTCAAGCCTCCGCTACAGCCCGGATTGGGTAACGGGACAATTCTGGTGTCTGCACAACCTGCCACACGTCCTAACTTCCTCCCAATGGATTAAAGTCGAAACACAAAGCAAGTGTTCGCGAACAGCTAGGTCTAGGCAAGAGAACATCGCTCCCGTGTCTGCGGAAGGCTCTAGCTCCCGAGTAGCCGCCGCCCTGCTGAGGGACCCCAATCCCACACTTGGCACCCAGGGTCAGGGCAGGCTGCCCTCCGGGGGGGCCTTCAGGCCTGAGGGATAGATGACCCTTGGAGCAAAAGCACATCATGACTTCCTCCGACCCTCAGAGCCACTGAGAACAACGCCCCAGTCACAGCCCAGAACAGGAAGGGACAAGCTCCCCGAGGCCAGAGATAGCGCCTGACTCACCAGGTGCCCGTCACGGCCTCGCTCAACAAGATGCGCCAGGCGCAGGGCCGACTGGCCACCTTGTCCGCAAGCACAGCCTTCCCTGGACATCACAGAGCTGAAGGGAAATGAAAATCGGGCCCGCTGCCTACAAATAACCCCTGTGCTCCAACACGGCCACCTCTGACAGCACAGCCTGCCATCCCGTCCACCGCCAGGCCTGCCATCCAACGCTCAGACCCGTTCGGAGGGGCAGACCCAGAGCTCACGGAACCCCGCTCCCTTCGGGGGGCCTGGGAAGGGCCAGAAGTCTGAAGGACTCGGCTCCGGACTCCTCCCCGCCAGATCCCAGTTCTCCCACAAAGTCTGAGAAATGTAAGCAGATGATGACCGGGAGCACGTCCTGCCGGCCCAAGAGGAGCTACGTCTGTGAACACCTACACAATCGTACCAAACTGAACCACTCCCCAGCCCGCCTCCTCCGGGGAGCCCTTGGCCACCCGTCACAAGGCCTCCCCAGTGCTGCAGTGTTCACAGGATTCTCACGCTGACTGCAGACATCTGGCTCCGGGCCCCATCCAGACCAGTCCCGGACACACAGGACCCCCTCCTGTTCACTCACTCTGGGAAGAGGCCACCCCACCCCCAGAATCAGGACACCAGCCCTGAATCCTGCAGACAGACGTGGCTGCTCTGCGAAGGTTTTCCAAAGCTGTCAGGTGCTAGTCTGTTGTTAGAATCTCGATCCTGTGGTGTAAGTGAATGGAAACATTTCGGCCACACCTGCCGGAGAAGCCGAATCTCACAGCGCGGCGCACGCTCGAAGATGCGTGCGGGGGACACGCAGACGCTGCGGCAGGAGCGTTCGGGCATGCTGAGTCTCCAACGCGCCTGCGCCTCCTCTGAGCGCTGTGAGGGCAGTGCTCCCGGGCGGTCTCTGCCCGCGGCCGCGTGCAGAGCATCGGTGCTCCAGCACCTGAAAGGGACAGGATCCACCTCTGGGAACGACAGCACGGAACCGCTGTGTGTGTGGGGTCTCCCGAGTGGCCTGGGGAGCGACAACTTCTCCGGGAAACTGGGACCCGCAGGCCCCCCGGGATCATCCTGGCCTCTTGCCGCCCGGGGGGCCTTACGCGGGCCACCGAGCACTGCAGACTGAGTATTTAGGGTGTAGGGGGCATGAATTAGAAGCATCACCATCCACACTACGCTCACTCTGGGACCCGAGGGGACGTAGGCAAGCGCCCACCCCAGGGTCCCTCAGACCCTCCCGCATAAACATCTAAGAGAAAAGACGGCTCCTGATGAGGCCCCGCTCTGAGAGTCACTTCTACAATAACAGGGTTCTTTCCTGTCCTTGGAGGGATTTCGTTCTGATCAGACAGGAAGCCCATAGCCCAGGGGCTGATGGGTAAAGGCGCCTGAGCGAGGACACCTGTCCGCCCCTCGGTGAGGTGGCAGCTGGTGTTCACGCCTCAGCCCCAAACACATACGGCCCCCCCTCTTCTCAGCAAACAGCCACGTCAGAGCGGGGAGGAAACTGGTAAGGTGCATGTGAGCAGAGCAAGTGGAACAGTGGCGAAGGGGGATTTGGGAACCAGCTTCCCAGACCCCGCTGCCCCCCCACCCCGGCACCGGGGTGCTTAAGAAGCACGGGAACCGTCTCTCCAGATTCACAATCCACACCTCCCTGCCAGCGTGGGGCACCAACACCTCACCCCTCACGCGCAGACGAGATATCGTCCGGCGCAGTTAGAGAACGGCGGACACGGCCAACCACCAGTTTGGAAGAGGAAAAGGTGCCGACGCTGCTGAGACCCGCCGGCTCCTGCAGCCCCAGCCCCAGAGCCTCCCTTCCGGAGGCTGTGCCCGGCCTCCCTGCCCCACGGCAGCCGGCACTCCCGCGGCCCCTCCCCCGCCACCCCTGCAAGTCTTTCCCAGCCTACCCCCAAACCAGGACCCCTGTCACACACACAGACCTCGTCCCCTCCGCACTGTGCAGCGCTGGTTGGTGTTTCCCATATCTCCCCACATTCCAGAAAGTTCCACAAGGGTAGGGACGGGACCTGCTCCGTTCAGCTGTGCCCCAGTGCCTAAGCAGAGGGTGCGAGTGAGCGGACGCGAGGTGCGTGAGGCCCTCTTAAACCAGGAGCCTCGGGGACCCACAGCCCAGGGCCGTCCCTAGCCCGCTGCCTGTTCTGATACACCTATGAGTCAGGAATGCCTTTTACGCTTTCAAACAGTTGGGGAAAATAAGACCGAGAGAACGATATTTTGTGACACGTGAAAATCACATGAAACTCGAATTTCAGTCCATAAATAAGAATTATAAATGGGGATCCTGGGGGGCTCAGTCGGTTAAGCCTCCGGCTTCGGCTCAGGTCAGATCTCATGTTCGTGGGTTTGAGCCCCGCCTCAAGGCTCTGTGCTGACAGCTCAGAGCCTGGAGCCTGCTTCTGGTTCTGTGTCTCCTTCTCTCTCTGCCCCTCCCCCTCTCATGCTCTGTCTCTCTCTGTATCAAAAATAAATAAAACATTAAAAAAAAAGAATTATAGAAACGCTGCTATGCTCACTTTATGGTTGTTTCCATACAGTTGCAAGACCTAAAATGTTCACTATTCGGCCTTTTCCTTAAACCTCTCTGCCCCGGGGCTACCCTGGCCTCCTCAGGGTCCCGCCACAGACATGAAACACAAGAGACGGAAAATCAGGAGCACCTGTAGTCCGGGGGAGGCTCTCCGAAGAGCTGATGCCGGCTGTATTCAGTGGGTGCTCAGGGCGCGCCGTGAGTGTCCGTCAACACACCTGAGGGTCTGGCTCACCCTTCTGGATGGCCGAAGCACACCCCAAAACCAGAAGGTGACCCCCTTCTACGCTCCCATTTCACAGACGTCTGCCTGGGCGCCTTCTCTGTGGGCAGCGTCACGAGGTGAGGACACAAACATCAAGAAATGGGGTGCAGGCCACGCCGTGGGCGGTGGGCCAGAGGAAGCCACGGCTGACATCACACTACGACACGGCGCCCGCTTTTTAGGAGCTTCTTAACTGAGAAGCCAGCAGAAGCCCGTGGGAAGTTAGGTCTCGACAAAAGAGCCACTGGACACTTTACGGCTCCTGAGCGGACCCCAGGGCAGGACAGCCGGGCACAACCACTCCTCCCGGGGGGCTGCTTCAGTGCCTCTGTTCTGCGTGGGGCACACCAGGATCCCCGAGCTGACACACGTCTGTCATGAGGCTGGGAGCAGTTTCAACACCAGAGAAATGTGCGTCCTCCTTACAAAAGTGGGCTAAGAATAAGATGCACGGCCGTGCGGTTACACGTGATTCAGAGCCCGACACCACGTCCACACGAGCACCAAACGGCTCCCAGAAGGGGTCCCGGGAGGGGAATTCATCTGCTGACAGTCTGATGACAGGCCGTGCTCCCCAGGCTGCCCGGACCTGGCGGAGGAGGGGGGTTCCTACTCCGCTTCACCCGCGGTCAGTCCTCCCGGCGCGCCAGCTCGCGCCACAACTGTCCCCTGCCCCGGCGAGAAGCCTCCAGCACACCAGACTCACCTGGCCCGGAAGCTTCGGCCTCTGCCTGACCACGGTACCAACTTACAAGTCCAACGTGCCTTTTTACTGCCTGAAAAAGGCAGAAGTGAAATGCAGTGAAGGGAAAACCACACCTTATCTTATCCAAAACCACCAGCATTCAAAGTCGAAGAACAGATAACACAATTAGATACCCTGCATTTTGAACACGCAACTATTCCCAAAGTTTCAAAATCTAGCTTCCAGTCTCAGGCAAATCACAGCCCCTCTCCGGCCTCCGTTCCCCGTAAAATCAGGCGCTGGATCAGATCCATGGATTCAGGAACAGAGAAGCTTAGCAAGAAATTCCAGTATCAGCTTTCATTAAGACTCAAGCGGTAAAACATTTCGAAAAAGCCAACGAAACCGCAGCTTTGCCAGAAAGGGCTAGAAGACGCTTTAAAACAAGAAACACATGATAACGCAGGAAGCAAACTGCTGCTTTTTTCTTTTCCTTTTTAGCTCATCTGTCATAGGAAACGGTACCTGTAAAATGACACCCAACCAGCTGAAGCCGACACAGGGCTGACTCCTCACTAGCCTGAGACCCCCTGGCAGTCAGAGGCTCCCCCGTGGCCGAGGACCCTAAAATGAAGCGTTAGCTTCAGTCAGCATCCGTTCTTGGGCCTGAAAGGTAGGGAGTAAAAGAAATTACAGATTTCCACTTTTACCACCACAGTTTTACGCCCGCAGCTCCGAAGCTGTCACCCTACGCGAGGATTCCTGCTCCGCAGAGCGAGCCCCTACCCCGGAGCCCGGCCTTGCCTGTGTGTCTCCGTTGCCACTGGTTTTATACGGCAGACCCTCTTCACGTTTTCTTACAGTCGTGACCCACGTGAAAACGGGTAAGTATTCCAAATGCAAAGACGGACAGAATGCCATAAAAAGCACGGTGCACCCAGCACCCAGTCCTAGAAATAAACACTGCAGGTGGGAAACTCTTCCGAAGTGGTAAACTCCATCCTGAGTCCGGGGCGCGTCACCCCCGGGGCTCTCCACTCCCACGCAGTCATCTGTGTGACCTTGTCAACCTCTCCTCTGTCTGTATGCGAGCACTCTGTAACCTTTTTACCGCTCAATTTCACAAGTCCTTCAAGTCCACAGCTATTTCTTTACGTTCACGGCTGCATAATACTCTGTTACGCGACTACACGACGTATTTGGCCGTGACTACTACTTGTTTCACGCGGCTGCCACGTGGTGCCTGTTCCGTGCCAGCCACTTTCCACGTTTCCTGAGCGCTCACAACCCCCTGAGGAAGGGGAGATTCCCGCCGGACTGGCGGGGACACTGGGACCGTCGGCTGGTGCAAGCGGCCCAGCCCAAGCCTGCGGCAGACTCGGGCAAATTCAGGACCACTCGGCTCTCCCGCCCCAGTCTTCAGGCTCGACCTCAAAGCCCCACTCCGGTGCATACCTCCGTTGGTCGCATTTTTCTAAATGAAAAACCTCAGACGACTCAAAAGTCATGAGACCCTCTGAAACAGGATGCTCTATTTTCTTCTTCAACAAACAATCCCACAGGAAATGCATCTGAGGCAGGGCTGTCCACACGCAGCGAGGACAAGCCTTTCTCTGGCACAAGTCCGGGTGCTCCTGGAGTCATTCCCAAGTTTATACAAACGGTTTCTAAGTCAGCCCGAGCTGAACTGCAGCCCTGCCTGGCTTCCTCTGGAGGAACAGGCCGTCTGCACCCGCCTGGCGGCAGCGTGGAAGGGCCTGGAAGAACCCGGGGCCCAGAGTCCCCTTGAGCGGCAACAGCTGAGCTGCGGCGGCTCTGAGTGGCTGCGGCTCCGGCTCCAGCTGCTGCCGGCCCGGCTCGGGGGTCCGACAGCTGCGCGCTCACCAGGCCCCGGGACGCCGCACGGGCCCCGCGGCTCCGCACTTGGCCGCGGCGGCCCAGCCCTGCCGCTCCGCCACGCGGAAGGCGGTGACGGAGGGGGCTCCGGGGCAGGGGCCGAGGCTTCGGCAGGGGCGCCCCCAGGACCTGTGGGACCCCGAGGGCGGGAGGCCTGTGTGTCTCCCACACCGCGTTTCGGCTGCCAGGTTAAGGAAGCCTCGCTTGGGCGGACCCGGTTGCAGCAGCCCCTTCCCACCTCTCCCGAGAAAACAGGCTCCGCCACTTTCGGGCTGTGCTGCCTCGGCGGAGCGCCCCTGCCCGCCAGGAGGGGCTGCGGTGACTGACCTCCAAGGCCGCCGCCTACTGTGTGCAGCGCCGGGGCGGCCGGCGGGTCCCACTCAAGCCCACGCCCCACGAGGGAGCCGCACCGCTACCCCCACGCTACGGAAGAGGCAACGGAGGCACAAAGGGGTCGTAACCGAGGCCAGTCCAGAAGCCCGCGGTCGCGAACGCCCAGGAGAGCGGCGGGGGCGGAGGACGGGTCCGGGCACTGCGCAGCCCGCCGCCCCGAGCCCGGGTCCGCGGGGCCCCAGGGCGGGCGGGGAAGGGAGAGGGGAGGGGGCGCAGGGGCGGGCGGGGGGAGGGACCGGGGCGCCAGGGCCGGGGTCGCAAGGGAGGGGCGGGGACGCCGGGAGCGGGGGCACGGACCCGACGGGGGTGCCGGAGGGGCGGGGGAGCGCTCCCACCTTGAGCACCGTGACGGCGCCCGCGCTGTGCACCTGGAAGTGCGCGGGCGGCTCGGCGCCGGGCTCGGCCGCCTCGTCGGGGCCCTCGTAGCTGAAGCAGGCGTCCGCGATGTCCAGGTGGCCGAGGGGCAGCGCGTCCTGAGGGCTCTTGAAGTAATAGAGGTAGCAGCGGCGCGCGTCGAACACGAACCAGCGGCTGCGGTAGCCGCGCAGGGGGCCCTTGCCCGACAGCTTCTGCAGGTAGCCGCACAGCCTGGCCGGCTCCCGCCCCGGCCCCGCCGCCGCCGCCGCCGCCGCGCCCTCCCGCTCCTCCTCCTCGGCCCGCGCCCCGGGCCCCGGCATCGCAGCCCTGCCGCCGCCGCCCCGGCTTCGCGCGCCCCCGTCGGCGCGCCCCCGCGCCGCCCCCGCGCGCCGAGCCCCGCCCCGCCGCTGCGCACGGCCCGCGGGCGCGCAAGGCAGCCCGGGACTTGTAGTACTCCGCCCCCGCCGCCCACGCAGCCGGGTCCCGCCGGCTCCGTCTCGGCCGCGGTGTGCGTGCGGTCCCCGGCCCGGCCCTGCGGGGAGCTCGCGTTCTGCACGGGGGCACGAGGGCCGCGGCACCTGCCCCGGGCGGCGTGTGCGCGCCAGCCACCTGGGGCCCACCGCACCTGCGGGAAGGGCCCGGGTGCGGGGCGGCGGCCGGCGGCGGGAGTGGAGGTGGAGGAACCGGCCTCGGAGGGCGGGGCGCCCCAGCAGAGGCCACGACGGTGCAGACTGGCCGCAGCCAGAAGAGAGGAAGCGCAGGAAGGACGAGAGCCTGCTGGCGACAACGGGGACCCAAGGCCCTGGTGTGCAAACTGAAAAACACACAGAGACACGTCGTCGGTGCAGAGAAGAATCTGGCGCACCCCGGGGGACGGGGGTGGGAGTGGGGGTCCAGGAACTGTCGGTGCTGGTGTAGCAGCGACACCGACCGGGTCACTGTGTCTGTCGTGCACCTGAGACCAGTGGAGCGCCGGTGTCAAGTGCACTTCCGCTGAAAGAGGAAGGGAACAGCTGAGTTTCTGAAAGGGCCAAATCAAAGCAAATAAGGCGCCCGCTTCCGTTTGTTTTTGCACAGGTCCGTTAACAGGCTCAATGAAAAGTGGGCGCTTAGCTTTCTGAGGTGGACCGGGCACCACCAGTTGACAAGAAGAGGGAGCTCCCGCCCAGCCAGCCGGACTCACGCCAGCCTCCGCTGCCCCCGGAGGCCCCAAGGATCTGGCCCAGTGGCCCCCACCTTCATGCCCTAGGTTCTCTGGGTGATCACTGGAGCCAGAGTGATGGGATCCCATCTTCTAGCTCTGCCACTAACCAGAGGTGTGACCTTGGGCAAGCTACTTAACCTCTCTGAGCCTCAGCCTCGTCATCCACAGAATGGGGATATAACACAGTTCATACGGCTGTCCTTGTGAGGGTTATAGGAGAAATGCATGTCAAAGTGCTCAGTGTGTGCCTACCACATAGTAGGCCCTCCGTAGGTACCAGCTGTCATTACTCCTGTCCTACGGTGAACATGGCTGTCCTAAGTCAGCAGTGGCTGAGGGGGCAACCCTGCAGCAGACCAGGCCCGCATGGGGGAGGCCAGAGAGCAGGAGTGGGATGGGCCACGTGCCGAGTCCGGATCCAGGTTCCATCTGGGCCTCGCCCTGAGGGTGAGGGGCAGTGACTAATGGGCTTGTGGATGAGGCAGCAGTGTGGGGCGTGACCGGGAAATCCTATGGACAGGGGAGCGGCTGGGAGTGCTGGGTCCCCGTGGCCGCAGCAGGCGGGGGAAGAGAGGGGACAGCCACCGTCCTCAGTTCTGTGGGCCAGGTGTGCAAACGTGGGGGTGGCCGTGGCCTGTGGCCCACCAAGGTCTGCTGAGCATGAGGAAGGCACCCTTCCAGGCACGGGGCTGTGCCCCCAGCTGGACAGACCGCACTGGATCTGGATTGCTTCCGTGGCTCCGTGGCCGCCGTCTGTGCTTCTCAGCGGGCGAGCTGGGCCCCGAGCTTGGACCGTCCTGCACCGGAGCCTCTCTCCCTCCCACGTCACCCGCGGGGGAGCAGTGGCACCATGTTAGCTGGCCTGAAGCCCCCCACCCTGTTCCTTGTGGGTGGCCACACCCCACACCACATGTTCGCATACCCCACGTCGTACGGTAAACTTTGCTCTAAAAACGTTTGAAGGAATTTTTATCAGTGTGATCTTGATTTTATCTGACTGTGAAGAATTCATTTTAATTTACGTTTGGCTCACAATTTCTTGGCAATAGTCGCGTCGGTTTGGGCACACTGGCTAAGTAAGAGAAATCCAGCCTACACGTTGTTTTCAAAGAAATGACATTTTTAAAGTTTATTTTTAAGTCTTCTCTACACCCAACATGGGGCTCAGACTCACGACCAACAGATCAACAGCGGCTCGCTCCACCGACTGAGCCGGCCAGGCACCCGGGAGGGACGGTTTTATGATTACTATGGTGTTGACGTAAGGTCACACTTTGTCGACATCTAATTAAATGTTTATTACTTTAGATCTTGCTGCTCTTCTCGGGTTTTAGAGCCCGGGTATCTTTGTCTTAGGCCACAGACAGTCGTGGGCCCCCTGCAAGCTGGCTGAGCTGGCCACTGGGCCAACAGACTAACTAGGGCACGAGCTGCCCTGTCCGGGCCCAGAACGTGGCCCTCTGTGGGGAGCACTCAGCCTCACCCTGAACCCCGGGGAAGGGCCACGTGGCCACAGCGTTTCAGCAGAGTCCCAGTGGAAGTGGCCCGAGCCTCCAGGCCCACCCCCAGCACCCCCTCGCCCCGCCAGACCTCTGCCAGGCCTCGCACGCTCTCTCGAGGCCGCTCCAGAAGGCTGATTTTCC
>PJEM01017594.1:0-23613 GCA_004023845.1 Helogale parvula
TGTTATTATTAGAGTGTTGAGTCCAAATAAGTATTTATTATAAATAAGAAGCTAAATAGGAAGACACATTATAAATGATAGAGTGCTACAAAAATACTTAAACATCTTAACATAAACTTGTAATTAAAATATTTACTTTTTAAAAGGTTGTATAACTTCTTTAAGCCTCAGTTCCCTTATTGTGAATATAATAACAACCATTATCTCTAAGGGGTGTAGTTGAAAACAAAACAAACACAATAAACACTAAACAACTAAAAAACTTTAAAGTGCTTTTGGTAGAGCCTTGGAAAAAGCTATCAAAAGCTTTTCCAATTGGCCTAATCATTTACTATTTTACTGTCTATATATGGTGATTTTATATACCTAAATAAATTTAAATCTTGGGAGTAGATATACATTTGGTGGGTCTGGAACAGTCTGATCATTTCTTTGGTAAGACAGACAATCTTTCCATTATACCCTCTTTCAGGATGTATTTTGAGAGGTATTTGGGAGATTCAACAAAACATCAAATAAGGGACTACCCACTTACAGAATGTGTGTCCTTTTGAGCATTTAGCATTTATGCTCTATGGACTGTATTTATGTCAGCTTGTTTCAAGAGGCAATTCATGTTATTAAATATCTGCTCCATCTTCATTATTATCATTGTAATTATCACACTAGTGCTTAGTAGTAGAGAATTAAAGCAATTAGACCAAAGCTGTGTGTTCCATACAAAGCAGTAAATAGGGGGGTTGTGAGTCTTGGTGTTCTTTCTAATTGACTGGAGTTCTGAAACACAATTAAAAGTTTACAAAGCTTCACATGTAAAAGCAATTCATATCAAAAATCAAGGTAACTGCAATAGCAGAAAATCAATATATCAATTTTCTATAAATATTTTTTATTTCATGCTATATTCCACTGTAATAGGAAATTGAAATACACACATACATATATACATACATACATTATGTGAGTCTGTGGACATCCCTCAACATTAAATGAAAACACCTTTCTTTTTCCAAATTTGAAATTCAGGGTGTATAAAATATACATATGCATATATGTACTTAGATATATAAAAAATCTGCCTGTAGATGTTCAATTGTTTGAAATCTCTTTATGGAAGAGTTCCATAAAGGTACAGAGAGTTAGGTAAATTAAAAATTAAAGTAGATGGAGCACCTCGGTGGCTCAGTCAGTTAAGCATCCAACTCCAGCTCAGGTCATGAAATCATGGTTCATGAGTTTGAGCCCCGTGTTAGGCTCTGTGTTGACAGCTCAGAGCCTGGAGCCTGCTTCTGATTCTGTGTCTCCCAATCTCTTTCTGCCCCTCCCCCACTTGTGCATACTCTCTCTCTCTCAAAAATAAATAAATATTAAAAAATTTTTAAAAATTAAAGTAGAGAAAAAAAGCCATGGGTGACTTTTCCATTCCTCAGTTATGACTATGTGCTGTCACTCTGAACTACCATCTCTTCATATTTCATTCATTTACATCTTTGGAGGGAAAAAAAGGAGAAAAAAACCCCAAAAAAGTTCAGAGGAGAGGACAACAGATGAGATGACAAGCAAAAAAATGGAAAATAGTTTTAAGGTTGTGGGTGAAAATTTAAAACAGAAGATCAGAAACTTACCAAAATAATAGGAATATTATCTTGTAATTCTCACTGTTTATACACAGAGCAAACTGTGACCTATGGTTTTATAGAATCCCTAGCTTAAAATGTTCCCACCCTTGAGTTATGCTTTGCTGGTACCATCTTAAAATTCTGAAATATTTTTAACAAGAAATTTTACATTTCATTTTGCAGTAGTCCTTGCAAATTTTGTAGACAGTCTTGTCCCCAATTATAGAAGACACTTACTTGTTTGTGTGGTTGGCTATTTCACAGAAATTCCTCAAAATCCAGGAACAGCCTTCATGCTCAAGGGAGGGGTTCCCCAAACACTTGTATGCTATGAAATTTGAACTTTTTGTCTACAGTAATTAATGATAATGATAATTTGTATGTATTATTTAATTAACTAAAAAAAAAGGAAATCTGTTTTTTGTTTTCAAGTAATGGAACAGAGAACACAGAATGTTGAATTAGCAGTTTCTTATAAGAAAAATCCTATGGTCATTGTATTAGTAATTTGAAAACAAAAAGTAGCTGAGAAGATCGTGAAATATTTTCCAAGGTATATGAATTCAAGGAAGTGAGCATTTCTAGTTCTCATCATAACCTTTTATCTATAACAGCTCAGATAGTTCTAAAAAATTCTGGGAACAATTTAGTTACACCAGTAGTAAATTCTTCAATGACCTTGTAAGCTTTGTTTTGTTTTGTATTTTAATTTTAATTTTAATGGAAATCCAAGTTCATAACCTCCATCCCTGAGATCACCACAGGCAGAGACTAAAGTGGGATACCTGGTTTTAAGTTTTAATGCTTTATTATTTTTTCCTGTATAGCATGCTGAATGTCTGAATATTATCCAGTTTGATTTCAGAAAGCTTCTGTATACCAAATAACACTTTTACACAATAGATGCTATGGGTTGAAAACAAAGTTTGCTTTATTTTTTAATCCTCAAAAAATATTGAAAACTTACTATATGTTGGAGGGAAAAAATAGTCCTCTATAAGAGTTACTTTCTTCTTTAAAAGATAAATAAAATAATATTTTTACATTTCTCAGCAGATTGATGGCTGTGAGGCTATAAATTAGGGAAGTTGAGACAGATTGAAATTATCTATGAAAACATTAGGAACTCAATGGACATAGAGTGAAAGGAATTGCAGCCACATGGGCTGGAAAAATGAGGAAAACATCTCTGAGGGGTTGAAATATTTAGTGTCTGATCTATCAATCTTGGACAATTATATTTTAATTTGGACATATGAACATGTGTGGAAGTTTCCTTCCTGACTTATTCTTTTTGTAATTTCTTTTCAAACCAAATAGTGCTATACTGTACTATACTGTAAACTTAGGGAGTTGGTCCCTGGTGCTATTTTGAATCTCTCAGTGTATGGTCCTAAATCATTCCCTTTGGTGTTCTACTTTTGACAAAAATAGCTTTAATTTTTTTTCTCCTTTTATTGAACATTTCTTGACTCATTTCAATGAACAGCACTTATAAAAACAGAATTGATTGGCCTTTCTCATGGACTGTCACCTGGTACAGAGATGCCACTATAACTTTTTGACACCCATACTATAGAGCTCAGAATCTTTAACACTTTTGATACAATTTCTGATATCTCTCAGTTGTGAGGAAAACCCAATTGAAGCCTATAGTGGCAAGTCTAAAGCTAAGAAGCCATTATCTCAAAGTCAGGAAAACAAGTTTTCCCCAAGAGTAAATAAAATCATAATCTGTTAATCATTAGGAAAAATTTTTGGTTTTCAAAAAATAAAATTCAAACCCAAGAGCTGTAGTTTCCTCTCACAAAGGATGTCATATACAAAATCATATTTAAGATATAAAATAAGCCAATCATTGAGACTTAGATTTATGTGTAACTGTGACAGAAGGAAAAGAAAAAATATAACACAAAGCCACACATGTATCATCAATTCATAAGCTGTTTCTGCTAAAAAAGTTTTCATACTGCCTTTTTAATAGGAAATTTCACATCATAAATAAATTATTTTGAGAACTACTAAGTGATGAAGAAGATAAAGTCAAATGGTTGTTCTGTCAATTTATGATTAACCTGTAAGTATTTTAGTGGGATGCCAAAAACTACAATAAATAGAAATATTTCTAATCATCTTGAAACTTACTTTTCTTGAGTGTGAGAAACTGTCAGACATCTATAGCTGAAAATGAAAATGAGAGCTCTTAGATTGTAGTGACTCTGTTGACCTCAACAAGGTGAAGGAGGAGAGGCACCTGGGTGGCTCTGTCTGCTGGGCATCTGACTTGGGCTCAGGTCATAGTCTCATGACTCTTGAGTTTGAGCCCCGCTTCAGGATCTGCGCTGACAGCTCTGGAGCTTGCTTGGGATTCTGTGTCTCCCTTTCTTTCTGCCCCTTCCCCGCTCATTCTCCTCTCTCTCTCTCTCTCTCTCTCTCTCTCTCTCTCTCACGTAAATAAACATTTTTTAAAAAGGTGAAGGAGTAAGATACTGTCCTGTCTTTGCTGTGTAAAGTTACCTTTCTAGTCCTTATAGAAGAGATTAAGGAAGTGGAGTGGGGGTTCTTTGACTTTACTAAAGCATTAAAGATAATAGTAGTTGGTTACTCCCTAGCAAGATGTTTAGAATAAGAGGTGAGGGAATGTTAAATTCACCACTCTTCAGCTACCTCAAAAATCTGACTCTGTTCACCTGTGTCTTATATACAGTGCTGAGCATAAATAGATCTTGGAATGGAAAGGACAGTTTAAAAATGCAGTTCAACACTGGGTTGCTTTATATCTAGAAGATTCATGCAGTTAGATTAGATTTAAAAGTTGTAATGTTCCAGAATCAGTTTAAAGATTAGGGATATATCAATGTGATGGGGATCTGGCTTAATTGGGCATTTACATAGAATTAAATGGCTCTCCAAATGTAATTTCCTTAACAGCACTGGCATCCTAAGTGGGTATATCACAGCTAGTGCTCGAAAAAATTTTTTGGTGGCAGTTTTATCTTCATTGTCAATTTATACTTCTAGATTTACTTTTTCTGCAAGTTATTTAGTGACAATGTTTTCTTTACATATAAGCTGTGCCCTACCTGGATGTGCTTGATCTATTGTTTGTTCTTCCTCTACTCTGCTCTGTGTAACAGGTGTATTAATTCTGTATTCCCCAGGCAACCTGATCATTGTATCTGTTGGTTTGACATCATGCCTCATACCTTCCTCTTTGCATTGAGCAGTGTCCAGTATCTTGAACACTTTCAGGTTCACATGATTGTAGATATGTGTTTGTTAACCTTGAAGTATGGCTTGAGTTAAACCTCCTCTTCATTTTATCCCTCCTAATTGGGATTGGTAGTGGCTTTCTGTTGTTTAATTTTCAGCTTCTCTATCATCTATGTAAACTAATTAAGAGTTTTCTTATTGAAAATACTTGAAGTGATTTCTACTTTTTTTGGTAGTCTGGAATGATTTAAAATGCACGAATTTATCATTAAGTAAAGTCTTATGATTTACTTAACTAGGTTCATGTTAACATTTGAAACTAATATCCCATCTGAGTCTTTCATTCTCTAAAGATCTAGATGAGGGGTGCCTGGGTGGTTCAGTAGGTTGTGTCTGATTCTTGACTTCAGCTCAGGTAATGATCTCACGCTTGTTGAGTTCAGGTCTTCCATTGGGATTCTCTCTCCCTCTCCTTCTCTCCCTCTCTCTCTATCTCTGTCCCTCTCCTGCTCATGTTTTCTCTCTCTCTCTCTCTGTCTCAAAATAAATAAATAAACTTAAAAAAAGTTATGAAGTTCTAGTTGACATTGGCTTAAAGTTTTACTGCACTGTTTGGGGAAAGTCCAATATTCTTTCTAGGATTTCTTTACATTTCTTTGTGCAGTGGCCTCTTGCACAGAGCTTCACCTCCTGCTGAATTATTTGAGCTTATCAATTGTCTATCCATTGAACAGGTACTGTCTGGACGTGTACTAACTACTCAGAAGGAGAGTCAGCCCTTTCTGTGAATCGTATACACACTAAAAATAACCAGTTCAAAATATCAGAAAAGTGAAATGAACAAGTCATCCAATCTCCCTCTTATGCTTCTCTAGGAAAATATCTTTCTTTTTTTACTTCTACATCACATTCTCTATCTTAGTATCTAGTTTTGCTACACTTTCCCTCTGAATTGCCTTAGTAAATGCCCATTTCCTTTCTATTTTCTAAAGCAATATAATTTCCAACATCAACTACAAAACTACTTTTGCATCTATAGCTCAATCTTGGGGTTCATTTATATATATACATGTATATATATGTGTGTGTGTATGTATGTATGTATATATATACAAGCATACACATTTTATAGGATCTATATACTTCAGTAGGTATAAACATATTTTATTTCATTGGATATACACCATTTTAGTAAGCAGAACACATTTCAAAAACGTTTCTTCCATTTAACATGAATCAAATTTTTACAGTGATTTCTATTTCTTTCTCCTCAGACCTTTCCAGTTCTCTCTAGTTCTAGTCACAACTGTTTGATAGTTGTTTTAATTGTAGTTTTTGTTTTTGCTTCTTTGAAATCTATGTATATGAAGAAAACAAGTTGTCTACTTTGCCTACTTTCATCCAAATGAGATGGATGCTAGATATTTAGTGTAAAGCAAGATATCTTTTTTTCCTCTATAGGAGTTTTCAATATTATTAGTTATTTATTGCTGCATAACAGATTATTTCAAACCATAGTGGTTTTAACAATAATATTTATTATTTTATATCTTTTGTAGGTCAGGAATCCAGATATGGCTTAGCTGGATATCCTGTTTAAAGGTCTTTTACAAGACTGTAGTCATGTTAAGGCTCAATTAGACAAGGATCTGTTTCAAGTTTACTCATGTTCTGATTCATAGGATTCAGTTCCTTATGAACTTTTGGATTCAGGCCTTAGCTTTCCACTGGTTGTGGCCAGAGACTGCCCTCATTTAATTCCTTCACATTCTGGTGTCTACAGAGGACAGTTCACAGCATGGTAGCTAGCTTTTCTAGACTAAGCACATGGAAAGAGCCAGGGAGAGAGTGCTAGCAAAACAGAAGTCATGGCTGTTTCTATCTTAATCTCAAAAGTGACACACCATCGTTTTTACTGTCCTTTATGCATTGGAAGCAAGTCACTAGATAAAGCACACACTCAGAGAGAGTAAGGAATGAATGCTAGGAAGCTGGGATCATCAGGAGCCATTGTAGAAGGTACCAGCCACAGGCATTTAGAAATAAACAGGAAATTACTAAATAATGTGATAATAGCATGACAAAATTCAATACCTATTTATGGAGAAAAACTTAGAAAAATGGCTCAAGTGAGACTTCCAGTTTTCATTTTATACATTGTTGTAGTTTGCTTTATCTTACATGTCAACATTAAAAAATAAGTTTTGTTTAGATGACAATATAATGAACTACTTTTTCTTATATATAACTCTTATTAAGATAAATGATAGCTTATTGTCTCAAAGCTACTTTTTATATAACATGGACAATACCTTGGAGAAGTAGTATATTTACAGAAAATAGTTGCAGGGCTGCAGTTGAATTCCCAACTGGATATCAGCAGAGCCTGATCTTTGGAATGTTTACAGGAAAGGAGAAAGGTGGATAGATTCAAGAGCAAGTCAGGAAACAAAGACCTGATAAGAAAAGGTAAGAAAATAAATTCAGACTTCTAAGTTTCTGGTTTGTATCCTCTAGTGGTTGCTGTAACTTTCATTTATATCTGAAACAAATGAGTAGGTTTGGGACTGGAGAGTGGAAATGATGAATTCTGTTTTTGAAAGTTTAAGTTTGAAATATCTGTAGGACATACAAATGGAGATAGAATAAGATTAAATATAGATCTGGGACTCAGGAAATGTAATATGGAAAGATAATGGAAGTTAGTGTCATATATGTATGCACAGAAACACTAGTTTAGAAACACTGTCTCCAAAGAAAATTAAGTTTCTTTATTCTATAGAAATAATCCAATCTTTCTTATAAGCCTGTATGTTCTGGCAGCAGCATTAAAAAACACAAATATATTTTTGTCTGTTTTATTTTGTTACTGATGTAATAATTTAAAACAGTTTATTTTAGGTAAAAGCATGCAAGGCCTTTTCTTAGGAAATGATTGGCTTCAGTTTCCATCCTGTGAGGAGTGGTTCTTTCCAATACAATCTGTAATTACTAGCTTTAAAATATTGCTGAATTCTCAATAATTTTTGCCATTATACATTTAGTACTCATGCAGACATATTAAATTAAAAAAAGAGTTTATTTAAACTGGTTGGGAACTCCATTATAGTGCTGCCCAGCGTTCTCCTTTTCAAAACCAATCCAAATTAAGTACCATTTCCTTCTGGCTCCACTCTCTGAAGCAAACTAATGTGATAAAATGATCCCTGCTAAGGTGTTAATGAATGATAATGAAGTCAGTGACACTCCCATTTAGGCATCATATTTGCATTTTTTAAAGCACTCTTTTACATATATATCTTTAAAAAAATAAATGAAACAATAAGTAAGAATGGCTGGCAAACATGAGAGCACATGCAGAGCTCTCAGCATGCAGAGCTGCTTTTGCTCTCTACCTAGCCTCAGCCTGGGTTGTGAGAAGTACTCTCCTCAAACTCCCATAAATTTGGACCTCGACAAAAGTTGTCTCAAAATGCAAGAAGAGAGAAACAATCCTTTTTCATTCATATTTGCCTGTCAATGTCAATGGTGAGACAGAAAATCCTGTTCTCTTTAACATGATGACAATAAAGCCACCCAAAGTACTCTGCAATAATCCCTACTACATTTCCAACTCACTTAGGATCTGGCAGTACATTTCAGGTCTAGGATCAAAGTGAAATAAATATGTGACTGCTCGGCTGTAAACTAGCCTGGCATGCTAAATAGTGTTGATCTCTTCAAGCCTAGATTTTAGTTTAGTTGTGAGGCTGATCAATTTTTATGAATATAGCCTTACATCCTTCAAGCATCAGAGACATCAATTGTGTGCTGAGTGGAAGAAGCTGTAGTTCTGCCCTTATTCATCTTATCAATATATAATAAAGGACTGTGTTTTCTGTCCATATTGTTATGATATCATATATATGTGTGTGCATAAGTATACATATGTATATATACACACAGTGAGTTCTCTGTGTTTTGACTTTGATCAGAGAAAGTTATGCTGGCAATGAGAATACTCAGTGATAACACTGAAAATAATAAATAAAATATTGCCTTCACTTCAGAGAAACATGTAGGTTATAAAAATATTAAAGTAAAACACTGAAAACACAAACATGCTATTCCTGGCAGATGGAGTCACTTCTATATAGTTAATGCTGGTTGTAAATAGTTCTTGAATTAGTACTATATATTTAATTGATATTTTATGCAATTATTCTTTGTTTTAGAGTTGGCTTTTTTTAATGATATTTTTTTTATTTTCAAACCTTTATACTTTCTCCATATTCCTATGTAAACTAATACATGTTATCTGCCACCTATTGTAATCTACAGGGGACTTTTGGTTCACTTGTGTCTTATTATCACTAATGCTAAAAATTATATGGGGCTCAAATGCAACATTATAATGAAGTTATTTACAACTGGAGTAAGAACACCCATACCTTCATTCTAAATTCTTAGAATATCACAAGGATAAACTAAATAGTTACAATTGGGAGAAAGAACTGAACTTATCAATAGGAGAAACAAAAAGAATGGGAATCACAAATAGAGTTCAGTGTGCATGTATCGATATTTCATGGATCAAATAAGTTTTTGCCAAATAGTAGCAAATGATCCTTATATCTCCTGACATAAGTTTTAACTTAGGAAATTATTTCTTTTTTATTTATCACTTAAATAAATAAATATATGATGATAATTTTACATTTGCTGAGAAGTAATTAATACAGTTTGTCATATTCTTAGTAATCAGCTTCTTTTTACTTTGATTGTTGTAAATGAGTTTGTGTGTATTTGTGTGTGTGCATGCACATGTGCATTTTTATGTGTCTGTGTGTTTCTGTTTTGAGACTGGACATATTTTCAGGACATAATTTATTCATACTCTTAAAAAACTTTCTAGAATAACAGGAAATCATAGAAAATGTTGAATCTTCAAGTGATGTCAATTTTTATTATCTAATTTTTTCTTGAAGATATCATAGACTAACTATTTCTCAAAAGGAAGATCAAGTTATTTGGACCAACCTACCTACTTGAATTTCTTTTTTATTTTCTTTTTCTCTTGAGAGAGAGAAAACATGAGCAAGAGAAGGGTAGAGAGATTGGAAGGAAGGAGAGAATCCTAATAAGCCTCCACACCCAGTGCAGAACCCAATGGAACCTTCTATCTTATCTATGGACCCTGAGACGAGACCATTACCTCAGCTGAAATCAGGAGTCAGAGGCTCAACTAACTAAGCCACCCAAGATGCCTCTCTACTCAGATTTCTAAAGTTATTGACAAAGTGTATGTTGAAAAAGAAAATCTTGAAATTACTGAAGATCTAATGAAGAAACAAGCAAGTAGAAGGCTAAAATTGAAGGAAAACTGGAACCAAGAGAGGGACTTGTGGATTGCAAAAAATATGAACTTTTATTTTGATAGATCTATGGGTAAGGAATATAAAACAAGGCCTAGACTCTACATGAAGGAAGGCATCTAATAGGATAATGTCCCACAACAAGCTACACTAAAGAATATACTGTCAGGGCAGAGGTAAACAAAATAAGGATTGACCTTCTAGCTGAGCTGAGGTCTAGTTTTAAAAGCCTGGATCCTTCAGGTAACCTGAACTATTTAACAATGTTTAATGTTACTGAGGACAGAGAATGGCCCTAATGATGGGCTGAAACAAACATAAATTCTTCTTAGACGAAGGTCTTCTTTCATCATAGTCCTCAAGTTATCCCTATAAAAAAATTTTTAAATGAAATGTTTAGCACATCAAAGATAGCCAGGTTCACAAACTAAATGCACACCAAATGCATGAACCAACAGAAATTCAAGCAACTAAAGAAACAGATCCCGATATACCTCCTATTGGAATTACTAGATACAGAGGACAAAATAGCTCTACCCTTTCTGGGTCATTTATTTATTCAACAAATGCTTATCGAGTACCTACTAGATGTTCAGAGCTCTTCTAGGCACTATAAATTCAGTGGTAGATGATATAACCAACCCTATCTTCCTTAAGGAGTTTACATTTTAGTAGTATAAGACAGACAAGAACTTATTTATTGCTCAGAAAATGTTGCAAGGTCTCAGATGGACATCACTGGGCAGAGATTGGATTCTAGCCCAAGTGTGTCAAACTGTAAAGTCTGTGTTCTTTTCATGATTTTACTCTGGTTTTAGAAGCTTATACAGGATCTAACCTACGCCAGAATGGCCATTAGAACCAAAGAGGTCAGGGCAGCAACAATTAAGTGTCTTCAACTGAAGATTTTTATTTTTTATTTTTAATGTTGATATATTTTTGAGAGAGAGGGAGAGACAGAGCATGAGTGGGGCAAGAGCAGAGACAGAGGGAGATACAGAATCCTAAGAAGGCTCCAGGCTCTGAGTTAACAGTACACAGCCTCATCAGGGCTCTAACTCACCGACTGTGAGATAATGACCTGAGCCAAAGCAGCCACTTAACCCACTGAGCCACCCAGGTGCCCCATAAGATTTTTAAAATATTTATTTATTTCTGAGAGAGTGAGAGCATGAGTGGGGGAGAGGTAGAGAGAGAGAGAGGTGACCAGAGGACCTGAAGCAGGCTCTGCACTGACAGCAATTAGCCCAATGTGAGGCTCAGACTCACAAATCATAAGATCATGACCTGAGCCAAAGTCTGTCTCTCAACAGACTGAGCCACCAAGGTGACCCTCATCTGTAGATTTAAATAAAAAATAAGAGGGACTATATCTATAACAGGAAGATAGAAAAAAGTGACATTGCTGATGTGCAAAAGGATGTAAATAACATATAGAACTCAAAAAATTATTAAATTAAATGAAAAAATAAAATAAATGGACAGTATAGCAAATTACTTACAATAGAAAGGAAAGTTAGTGAACTAAAAGAGAGTGAAGAAAAATAGCACTCACTACAGTAACGTTCAGTTAGGAAAGCAGAAACACTATGAGCAATAGAAAATAGGATATTTGTCATCCCACTAAAACTAAACAAGTATGGGACACACTGGATAAGCAAGGGCTGCAATGAATAAAGTAGAGGGTTAAGAAAAACCCTCTCTGACGCACTGGCATAAGTGGACACGTCAGAACTTGCCAGAGAATCTCAGAAACCAGCTCTGGCTAACTGCCGGAATGAATCAATGAAGGTGCGTTATGAAGTCTGTAGTAGGATGCTGTTTCCGCATCTGGGTGGGCCTGAGGTCACTGTTGGTCAACTGGGCCAGCAAGTCAACAGAAAACAATTGTGAACGTATAGTTGGGTAAAGCATGGTCAATGTCGAATCTGTTTCTCCGGAAGTTGCTGCTTCTGTTTCTCACAACTTATAGCCACAACAACCAACCTAGATGATGGCTATTGCTTCCTTTCTGACTTCCAAATCTTGTACAAATCCTTTTTTTGATATGCTACAACTAAGAAGCACAAAGGGAGGCATGCATGGGAAGCATATTTCTAGATAAGCCAAGTTTACACAGTGAAAAAAATACCATAATAAGCCTGACAGAGAAAAAGATGGGGAAAAAAGGATAAAAGTGTAGAGGGCACAGTGAGAAAATATCGTTTAAATTGAAGACTCATAAGGAGAGAAGTGAAAGATTGGGTCAGAGATATTATTTGAATAGATTCTGATATTTTTCTAAAATGTTCAATTACACAAATACACCATACCATGGGTTATAGGAAATTTTAAGGAAAAGAAATTTAAATACATCCACAACGTGGAACATCATAAATTGTATCTCATCAAATGTGTGGTAAAAAATCTAATCTTTTTAATAGCACCAGGGAAAATATTAAATTGAAAGGTGACTTTTCAGTGTCATCAATAAACACCAGAAAATGGTGAAATCATATTCTGAACATGATGAAAGGGAAAAACAATAGAAAAACAATAACAAAACTCTCAATATTGAAGTGCGTATGTCTTAAAGATATCCCTTGGGAATTTCCATGCAGTGAAATACTTTTCAGACAAATAAAAGAGTAGCTGATCTTACTTTTAATGGCAATTGGAGCCACATACATAGTTTATTAATATCCTGTACTATTAAAATTTTTCTTAAAAACACTAATTCTTGTGCAGGAATTCTTTTTGAAATTCATTTAGGGATATCCTTAGAAAAACCATCACTATGAAAATACAAATATAACTGCATATAATTTTAGGGGATTCCTGAGTGTTGAAGTCCTTTCATTACCGCTTCAATGGCTGAGACTTCATTAATATTACTTTTCAATATGGCATTTGTGTTCATATATTTAAAATATAATGGAACTATTTTACCTTTTGATCTTATAGTTATTTTCATTTGTAAAATGTTTATATGTCAGTAACTACTAGGATTTTTGTTTCATTTTGTTTTCTTCTCTTTTTTAAGGGAAGGCTTTGAGGAGTTTCTTAATGTTATGTTGGCATATTGAAGTTTTATAACTGCTCCATTTGTTCTTTATCTCATTTATTATACAGACCAAAAATATAGAATGACAGATAAGGAAAGAATACTTTCTAGTTTGGAGGGAAGATATCAGATTCTTCCATAAGATATATTAGTACAGACAGATGATGAGTGACGAAAAGAAACTGAGCAAGACAAAACAATTTTAGTTGAACCTCCTTGGTTTTAACCTTTTGCTTTACTCTCAACTATACTTGGTTACTCAAGTATGAAAACTCTCCTTCATATCTGTTTGTCAAATAAAACATTGGTTTCCAAAAAGCAAATGAATCTGTACACTTGTAATAAGGATAAGGGTCCTGAGGAACTAAACAGATGCTGTGTTTTCAGAATCCTATTTCTTCTCCTGCTTCCCCTGGCAACTTTTCCTTCTTGGTTTAGAACATTTTTCACAGTCCATTAGTATTGCACTCTAAAGAATCCCAGGTGTCATCACCTACAGCTCTACTAAATGGTTACCTCCTCCTACACTCCCTTGGATCTTCTAAAAATGTGTTGAAATGTCTCATTTGCTCCTGTCACACTTCTGTGAGTTTTCGTATTACTCTTACTACTTTGCCAGATATTTATTGGATTGGGCTTTGGGAAAAAAGAGAGATACATTTAGTAAATCCATCCTCTCTGTATGGAAAAATTGAATGAATATTTTTTTTGAGCAAAAAAACAAACATACACAGGTTGTTCTGTCCTTTAGAAATGGCCCTTACATGAGACAAACCAAGATACAGACTCAATTATAGAGAACAAAATGACGGTTACCAGAAGGGTGGGGAGTATGGGAATGGGTTAAATAGGTGATGGGAAGTGAGAGTGTGCTTGTGATGAGCACTGAGTAATGTATAGCATTGTTGACTCACTATATTGTACACCTGAAGATAATATAATGCTGTATGTTAACTAGCTGGAATTAAAATAAAAACTTGAAAGAATAAGAAAGAGAAGGAAGGAAGGAGGGAGGGAAAGAAAGGAGGGAGGGAGAGAGGAGAGAAAGAAAGAAAGAAAGAAAGAAAGAAAGAAAGAAAGAAAGAAAGAGAGAAAAGGTGGTTAATTGCTTGCAATTTTATAAAAAATAATTAAGAAAAATTTTACTGAAAATATTACATTTAAATAGAAATAGAAAGAAAGAGGGAGGGAAGGAAGGAATAAATGATCCTTTCATAACTTCCCTGAATAACTTCTCTTATTTTTCTTTTATTCATTCATTCATTCATATTTTAGAAAGAGAGAAAGAGAAAGGGAGAGAAAGAATCTTAAGCAGGCTCCACACTTAGCACAGAGCCTGATGTGGGGTCCGATCTCACAACCCTGAGATCATGACTTGAAATCAAGAGTCAGATGCTTAAGTACCTGAGCCACTCAGGTGCTCTACTTCCCTATTTTTCCAAACTAGGAAATTCTTCTTGCAACTTCCCTTGATATGTTCTTCATTTCTTCCTCCTTCTTCGACTGACAATGAGTTTTAAATGCCATATTTTCTTATATCACATTATTTTATTAAATCAAAGTATATATCTGGTTATATTTAACATTGTGGCAGCCCCTTTCACAGCCTCTTGATCATTGACTTATAGCTCATTATACTTTTTTTTTAAGTGGAGGTATGAGTTAGGTATAAGACTTCAAAAAGGAATTAGAGTCCCTTCTCTGCCTCTCCCATAATGGTTTATGTGACCTAGGCCATGTTGCTTGCCATAATATTTATTTTGTTATGACTATTTCTTCATATGTAAAGTATAAATATTCCCTACATTGTAAGAATTGAACATTGCCACATTGTAAATAGTTCCTGATTTTAGCCACTCAATCATAACTGTTGTTTCCGTCCATTATTTTATTTTATGCCAGGGAACTCCCAACATCTACATAATGGGCTTTACATACCTTGGCCTCACTGTTTCTTGAACAATTTACTAGTAAATTTTACTTTCTACTTCTATACCCATAGACTCTAATATTTACATATTAGAACTTGTAACTTTAATAAAATTTTATATGTAGCAAGAATAAAATAGAAGTCAGAAGTCCATTATAGGAAATCATACCTAAGATGATAATGTTTGCACTCATACATTCATAATGAAGGTAGGAATGAATAATAGAGTTCAGAATACATTTTGAATGTAAAGCCTATCTCCTTATAACCCCAAAACTAGAAGAACAGGTATGGGGGTGGTATTAGCCTGTTCAAACTAAGTTACTTTGCGGAAATGAGCAGTCCAAAATCTCAGTAGTATGAAAAAAGAAAGGGTCATTTCCCTATTACACTTCATCTGGGGTCACTATTCCAGGATATTTGTCATACTCATTCAGGACCACCAAAGCTAACAGAGAAGGTCTTATATACAACATTATAGTCATAGTGTCAGAGGGAAAGAGGACACTAGAGTATATGACAGAGGAATGAAGTGTTTTGTCCAAAAATGATGTACATTCCTCAACACACTCCTCCTAATTGGAACTCACCATATAGCCCCTCCTCTGAGAGGGAATCACGAAAAGCAGTCAAACTTTGTGCCCAGAATGGGGGTAGGAAAACAGGATATTTGCCATCAATACTATAATATCCACATCTGTCTTCATAATGATCAAACATTTGGTTTACCCTCCTTTTTATAGGCATCTCCCTTTCATCACAGTGATTTGTTGCTCTATATTAGAGGTCATGCATGAAAGCACTAGTTAACAGTCTCTTGATCACTTAAATGGGAAAATTTATAATGAATTATATATCTGTTAAATATTTACTACAAATATACTACACAAAAATGTAGTATAGTCATTATGAACTATATGTTAGTATGTACATTGCTCAAAATTTGTTTCCTGACTACCAAACACTTTATATGGCTGTTGAAAAACAATTGTTTTGTATTCAGTAACATTTTTTTCTGTCATTGATCTAGTGTTTCTCAATAGCTTAACGAATTTTCTTCATTATTTGGTGGGGAGGGGCTTGTTTTACTCTACTAGTTAAATACTGTATTTAGTATGATAAATAATGCAAAGAGATGGGCAACACGAGCACAAAATAACAGAGTATTTCTACTGGGTATGACACTGTGATGCATTTCATCTTAGAATGACATCTCCTTTGTTGTTAATGCACATGTTTTCAGAATATAGGCCTATAACTTAGAAGTTCCATCAACTGAATTTGTTGTGTAACTTGAGATTTTTCCCAGATATTATTTTTGTTAAAATTACCTGTATTATATTTTTGAGTTTTTTTCTGGATACATGTGGGTGAAAAACTATATTGAGAAGTGTATAAATCTTATATATTTTGAATATAAAAAGCAGAGAGACATTCTATCAAGAAAATGCTAATGGAGAAGATGTTTCATGAGGCATAACTGTATATTTCCCCCTGACTTCCCAGGGAGAGAATGCAAAGTTCCAGCAGTCTTACTATCTAACTAAAGTCAAGGAACTCTTGTTAGTGACTCTACATGATATCTGAATGTGATGCTGGGGGTCAATTACACACCTTCGCTGCCAGTTATTGAGTGGTAAAGCAGAATCAGGATAACCACAATGAACATTCAGATATGAGGAGAAAAGGAGACAAAAGGCCATTCATTGGTCGGTAGCAATTCGGAAATTCAGCTGTGCAGAAGTTATGAGGGACCCTTTAACTAGAGCTGATGTGGGTTCCTCAACTAGACCTTGATTCTACTTCCTGGAATATCAGCATACTACCTTGTTCTCTATGCTCCTTGGGTATGACCTCTTGGAGTTCCATAGTTTGCCATTATTCTTCTTGATGCCATCAGAAGAAGAAATGTGGACATTTTCTTTCTCCGAAGTTTAGATTTTATTTTTCAGCCTTTTTCCCATCTTCAGAAAATTGGGATCACTGTCGGACCCAAACAGCAACAGTATCTTTTAGTCTAGAGAGATGAATCACTTAGTGGAGTAACCTCCTTAAAGATTTAAGTTTATTAAGATTAAGATAATTAAGATAGTTAAGATTACTAATTATTAAGATTATTTTTTTGTAATTTCAGTAAGTTCTAATTATCATACCTACTCCATTTGTGGGATTTTGAGCCTGCCAGGCTTCTAGAGAACAGCCTCATCCATCATTCCCTTTTCACTAAGCCATTTGTTCAACTAACCTACTCAGTAGCTTTAACAGTGAGTGTGATAGGCATCACTTTGATTTTGTCTTTATTGTGAATCTGAATTTTAAATGTCTTTATTTGGTCAAATAATTTATCAATTTCATTTTCCGTTTGCAGTTAAAAGTTTCTTTGTTCAGCATTACATAACTCTAAAATCCTAAACTATTTCATTATATTTCTGTTTAAAAATCAGTCAACTCCTTTCTTTTCATCTTTTACTTATAACACCATTCAACTTCAACCATTACAATCTGTCCTTGCTAACTTGGTATAAATTGCTCCAACTTTATGGCCCAACGCTACAAGCTCATTGGGTCATTTTCTGCTTTCCCAAATATCACTAGTGACAGTTTTAGCAAGTGTTTCACCGCCTCATTATACAAACTGTCATCCTTACCTCCTCCAATAAGAGTTCTCTTATTGCTTGCTCATTGTTCAGCTGTCAAGACTATGCTATTCATTTTGTCGTTGTTGTTAAAATAGCACTAATTTATTACAATATTTGTATTAGGATAAACTGAGGTTAGAAAACAAAGAAAGAAAAAGGAAAACAGCCTGGAAATCTCTGTGGTTTCTAACAAAGACTTCCTTTTTCCTTTACATTATATGTTCATTGCCAGTTAGTTGGCGGCTCTACTTTTTCATGAATCAAGAGTGCACATAGAATGGTACTGAGCACATACATGGTCGATATATAACTATTATTAGTATTATTATTATCACCATTATTGTTCACTCCATGTTTGGGCTGGGATATTTGTTATTGCTTCTTTATATATATTATTTTCTAAATTAGTTCTTCCTCACTTTTGCTAAACTTGTGCCCAGTCACTACATACTTGTTCTGTAGCTTTAGCCTACTCCATATTTAGGTCTGTGTATTCCTCTATCCTGTGGTAGCTTTAGCCAAACACTTGATTTCTATACTCAGAAGCAGCTAGAAAAAAAATCAAGGTTTTGGTTTATTTCTTTTTATGAGTACATAATTTTATAAATTTTATTTTTAAACACTTATTATTTACTTTTTAATAAAATATAATTGACAAAAGCATAATTTAATAAAGTATAATTGACATGTATTAATTTCAGGTGTTCAATAGAATAAGGAAGTTGTGGTGTGTTTATATATGTTATACATAATGTGTATATATGTATACATATATATATAATGAAATATTACTCAGCCATTAAAAAAGAATCAAAGTTCACCATTTGCAACAACAGAAGGATCTAGGGAGTTTAATGCTCAGAGAAAGGCAAATACTATATGATGCACTCATTGTAGAATTTAAGAAAAAAGGATACAAAGATACACTCTTCAATATAGAGAACAGACTGGTGGTTAACAGAGGGGAGGTGGGTAGGGATGTATGAAATAGGTAAAGGGGATTAAGAGCACACTTATCTTGAATGCTGAAAACTGTACAGAATTGTGGAAACAGGAGTTCTTTTTAAGGCTGACTCAAGTATATAGGTAGTAGATTGTGGTTGTTTATTCATTTCATCTCTTCCTACAAAGTCATTCTTGTAGGAAGGGATCTGTATGATTTTTTTTTACAGTGCATTGTCTAGGCTTTTGTATATTCAAGACTTTCAAGTGACATGAGATTACTAAACACATATAGGAGATAAAAACACAAAACCAAAGAAAGCAAAGGTTATGATCTTGGCCTTAGAATTTAGTCATACTCTAGGTAGTGACAGTTTTAATTCCAGTTATAATTTAATGTATAACAAGATCTGTCTGAGCCAAAAATAGATGACCCAAAAGGATTTAACTATGTGACTTGCTGAACAATGAGGTCAGACCAGAGAATCACTGTGAAAGATCTGAGCCCTCAAAAGTCTCCCATAATTGAACAACTTGACAGCTTTAGGAGGTACAAAATGTATACATGAGATGATACATATGAAACTCTTGGACTAGCAGATACTGTACAGGCCCTGTGATTTTTGATCATGTTAGCTAACAAGACACCCAGCTACTTCCTGAAAGCTGCATTTGAGAAATCTTCAATAAAGGGTACTGAAGTAATAATTTTAGAACATATCCAAGAAAGTTCAATCAATGTAAAATAAATGTAAAATAATTTTGGTAACTGACAAATATTGTTACATTTTCAAATGATTACTGCAATGTAGAATTCTAAGTGTAGTTTCAAGTCGGCAATTTTCACATTTAACTTGCAAGAACTACATTAACAACTTTGAGAAAATTATCTTGCTTAATACTTAGAGCTAAATGGAAATCTTTGTCAGGATAATTTCAAATTTAAAACAAAATAAGTGACATTCAATTAATGATGCAGATTATTAATTTGCATCTAAGAAGTTGTGTTTAATTTTCAGAAGCATATTTATGAGATAAACATAAAATGTGAAATATGTATGTTATAATTAAATGAGAATATTTTACAATTTCTTTTGCTTACAATATCTGGTATTATATGAACATATTCACACCAGAGTTTTCTTTTTCTTAACTGAGAAAAATCACAAAGTTATTAACATATTTCTGTTTTCATATTGGAAGGATCTGAAAGAAAGTGAATACAAAGTGTAGAAATGTGTAATTGTCTGAATTCTCCATTAGGCCTGTATTAGTTTTCTGTGACTACCATAAGAAATCACCACACATTTAGTGGCATAAAACATTATCTCACTATTTTGATAGGTCAGAAGTTAGGTGAGTTTGGCTAGTTTTCTGCTCTGAAATTCAGCAGGGAAATAAAGGTATTTTTCATTCCTTTTGGGAGATCTGAGAGGGAATCTGTTTCCTTTCCTGTTCTTTCAGATTGTGAACAGATTTCAGTCTATTGTGTTATAAAGCTGAGGTCTCTATGTTCTTGCTGCTAGTAGACCTGGGGTAATCTCAACCTCTAGAGACTGCCAGCATTTCTTGTCTCCTGGCCATATCAAATGCCACACCAGACACTCAACAGGACAGTTTGGGTTTAAATTAAACATTATGTTACAATTATTGATAACAGCTCCTGGAGGACCTTATATTGTTTTTGTATAGTTTGAGATGTCTATATTGCCAGCTTCCTCTCTTCAATGATTAATATCATGATTTTATAAAAGAAGATTTTTTCAAATCTTAAACTCTACTATGAGGCATTTAATTATATGTGTGTGTGCATATATATATATATATATATATGCATATATATGTTTATTTTACTTCAATTGCTATCTGTATTATGATATGGATATCTATGTGTCTAGAGTATCCATGATTTATCTGTGGTTCATATCATAAAGATAGTAAGCATTAATTCTTGAATGCAGAGCATACTTCCAAGTTATCACTTCCTTGTTTCCCAATCTGTATTAATCCATGTTCAAGAAAGGTGAATTGGGTAGTTTATACAAGAAGTAGACAAAAAGGGCTAGATCTCCTCTATCCTATTCTATTCCAAAAGTAAACAGAATGCAAATTCATTCTGTGAATATGTCTACTGTGTGCTAGATGTATTCTAAGAGATTTGTGTACAGTACTTTTAAATTAAAAAAATAATTTTGGTCAACAGTGAATTGAATATGAGGACTCAAGATCTTAAATGGCTTAAGTGGCAAAGCCACAATTAAATTAGATATCAGTTCGGCACCAGGGCCCATTTTCTCTCCAACTATTCTTTCAAAAAGTATTTACTGAATACCTATTATGTGTAAGAATCTCTCCTAGGCACAGCAATACTGTATTAAGAATCTGCATATACCATAGAAGTTCATAGAAGTTATGCTTACTAGTTAGACTGCAAAGACAAATGAACATACTTTAAATAATTCTTGAATAATTACCCCAATTATTTTGAACTAAAGAGGCATCTGAAATATCTGCATTAAATTTTAAGATTGATTAGTTTCAAGGATTGAACAATAATTGACATATGGAGATTTTAAACATTAACATGATTGATTTTAAAATAACAACACTCTCAGAATATCTCTCATATTATTTCCTCCTCAGCTGTCCCTTGCTTTCTATTAAGTTCCTATGAAAAGAAAGAATAATACAGCCACGTTTTAGGATGTTATCCAGAAGGGAAATGTAGATAAGCTGTACCAATTGATGTGCCCAAAACTCAAACTCTTTCTTTCCTCTCAGTTTTGTAATCAGAAGTGAGCCCACTGCTTGCCAGGATATCATCTCACAGTTAAGGTGTTAGAACAGAACACTGATTCCTAAGTAGTAAGGGACACTCATTAAAAATGTAGTTTACATTTGACTATGCTTTTCAAGATATCAGTGAATCTGAAGCAGTCTTACAATGAAAATGGGTAATGTATTTCTCTCCAATACAGAGCTTAGGGCCAGGCATACTAAATATTTATTCTTACTATTCCAGAGAAAAATAATTCTAACACTGCCACCTCATAAAACTGTTGAACATAACCTAAATGAAAAAACAAATTACTACAATGAAATAAATGTATCTAAGGCATTTTAGTGAATGTGAATGGAATGCAGGTATCACTACTATTTTCATAGTATAATACAAGGTATTCTTAAGGACAATTGAATATAAAAACAATAATAACTTTAAAGCCTCTAAATCAGGAAAGTAATGAGAAGCTGGTATCTTTCAAGATATTTTAAGTTGGAAACTTAACTTACAGGTAACTTAATGTAAGACAACTGTATTCAATCTTGTCTATGGGACTAAAGAAGAAGGAAAAAAGTCAATATAAACTCCAAATTTCTCATCTCCAAAGGTTCTCTTTCTGTTTCCAACATTAAGAAAACAATAGAGTAACCAATTTGGGGAAGGAGAGAGAGAGCACAGAGATTCAAGTAAGAAGGACAAAGAATTCTGTCTCATTCTTATCTCAATTTAAACATTTCTTTATTGCAGATATAAAACTTATAAGTCACTCAGTTAAATTTATTGGCCTCTTTCTCTTTTGTGCTTAGAGGCTTAGGAACTACTTGCTTTTTTATATTCCTTCTATAACTTGCAACAGTAGTTGCCTCAAGGGGAGATAAGTGGCAGTCTTACACCACAGCTTTCTAATAAATATCTGGTGACTAACTCAGTGAGCTTCTTTTCATGTAATGCTATAACCATCTATATTTTGGTGATTCATATTATTTGAACACAATAAAGGAGACACAATGAGGAAACATTTAAAAATGAAAATCCTAAATAATAGCCTAAGGGCTTATATAGGCTATACATAACTAATTTCATCTATTTTTAATTCAGATATTATTAAACATTTTATTATAGATATATGCTAGAGCTATTTCTTGAGATAAAAAATCATATTTTTATTCTATTTAATTCTGCATTGTGAATGTCATTAGATAATTAAATGTATGAAGTCCCTTGTAAAGAAATTAATGTGTTTATAAGTCCTAAAATTATATTATCAGCCTGCTGGATTAATGTCAATTTAGATCAGTGATAAAACAAGTTTCTCTTTCCAAGCCAACCTTTCTGAGTCACAGAGCATTTCCCAATACTATTTATGTTCAATGATCATCTGTACAACCAACCTTGTTAAAGTCACTCAAAAATCACCTAAAATGAAGGCCAGAGCAAAAAAAAAATATTTTCATTAAAAAACCCATATTCTAACATTAGAAGCCATTTTTTATAAATGTAAATTAGTTTTTGTTTGTTTTAATGTGTGTGTACATGATAAATATTGAATTATTATGAGTAGACCAATGAAATAATAGCTTTTTTAGAAGCCTTACGTATTAATGAGTCATAGCAGTCAGTCACCACTTAAATTTAAAATATGAACTAAGATAAATATATGTTTGTTTCCCTTAGAGTATTTTATTTTTAATTTTTATTTTTTATTTTTGGGAGAGAGATTGAAAGAGAGAGAGAGAGAGAGAGAGCAGAGCGTGAACAGTGGAGGAGCAGAGAGAGATGGAGACCCAGAATCAGGCTCCAGGCTCTGAGCTGTCAGCACAGAGCCCAAAAGGGGGCTGGAACTTATGAGCCATAGGAACATGATCTGAGGTGAAGTTGGATGCTTAAACAACTGAGCCACCCAGGTACCCCTCTTTTCCCTTAGTTTTTTTTTAAATAGTTTATTGTCAAATTAGTTTCCATATAACACCCAGTGCTTCTCCCCTCAAGTGCCCCCCACCATGACCATCACCCCCTTCCCCCCCTCCCCCTTCAGTCCATGGTTCATCTCCAGTATTCAGTAGTCTCCCTTGATCTGTGTCCCTCACTCAT
>PJEM01017595.1:0-21497 GCA_004023845.1 Helogale parvula
TTTTCCTGCATCATTATTCTGCATAAGTTTGTCCTCTATATCACTGATTCATGCTATGCCTCATCCATCCTTGCTGCCGTGACATATATTTGAGACTACAGCTAAGTTACAGCATTTTTTTTCTTGCATCCTGACTGGCTTTAATTTCTTTTATCTTCACAAAAGAAGAATCCTAATTTAGTTTCAATCCTAGCTCGTATTCTTATTCTCATGATTCTAAATTCTGGGTCGGGCATCTTGGTTGTATCTGGCTGTGGTTCCTGCTCCCTCTTTAGAGATGAATTCCTTTGCTATGTCATTTTGAAGGAAGAAAAGGAATTAATAGATAAAAAAATGAGATTAAAAAGTTTAAAACAACACAGAAAAGATATCAAATAAATGATGCTAGATTCTAGGTGTGTTTTGGTTTGATTGATGAAAGTAGCTTCATAGATTAGAGAAAAAAGAGAAGATAAGAAAGGAAGAAAAGGGAAAAAGGAAAAGGTTTGAAAATTTGAAAAATGAATACAATTAAACAGAATAAAATGAAATGATGGAAGTAAAATAGAATCTGAGAAATTTACAAAAAATGTAAAAAATACAGCAGACAAGAAATTAAGGAAGAATATTTGTGTGTGTGTTTTATTTTTTAAAAAATAGTTTATTGTCAAATTGGTTTCCATATAACACCCAGGGCTCTTCCCCACAAGTGCCCTCTTCCATTACCACCACCTCTTTTCCCCCTCCCCCTTCACCCCTTGGCTCGTTTTCAGTATTCAATAGTCTCTCAAGTTTTGCGTCTCTCTCTCTCTTCCACTCTTTTTCCCTCTTCCCCTCCCCATGGTCCTCCATTAGGTTTCTCCTGTTCTCCTGTTAGACCTATGAGTACAAACATATGATTTCTGTCCTTCTTTGCCTGACTTATTTCGCTTAGCATGACACCCTCGAGGTCCATCCACTTTGCTACAAATGGCCATAATTCATTCTTTCTCATTGCCATGTAATACTCCATTGTATATATATGTATATACCACATCTTCTTGATCCATTCATCAGGTGATGCACATTTAGGCTCTTTCCATTATTTGGCTATTGTTGACAGAGCTGCTATGAACATTGGGGTACATGTACCCCTATGCATCAGCACTTCTGTATCCCTTGGGTAAATCCCTAGCAGTGCTATTGCTGGGTCATAGGGGAGTTCTATGGATAGTTTTTTGAGGCACCTCCATACTGTTTTCCAGAGCGGCTGCACCAGTTTACATTCCCACCATCAGTGTAGGAGGGTGCCAGTCTCTCCACACCCTCGCCAGCATCTATAGTCTCTTGATTTGTTCATTTTAGCCACTCTGACTGGCGTGAGGTGGTATCTCAGTGTTTTTGATTTGTAAATCCCTGATGATGAGTGATGTTGAGTATTGTTTCATGTGCCTGTAGGCCATCTGGATGTCCTCTTTGGAGAAGTATCTGTTCATGTCTTCTGCCCATTTCTTCACTGAGTTATTTGTTTTTTGGGTGTGGAGTTTGGTGAGTTCCTTGTAGATTTTGGATACTAGTCCTTTATCTGATATGTCATTTGCAACTATCTTTTCCCATTCTGTTGGTTGCCTATTAGTTTCCTTGATTGTTTTCTTTGCAGTGCAGAAGCTTTTATCTTGATGAAGTCCCAATAGTTCATTTTGCTTTCATTTCCCTTGCCTTTGTGGATGTGTCGAGAAAGAAATTTCTGCGATTGAGGTCAAGGAGGTTTTTTCCTACTGTCTCCTCGAGGGTTTTGATGGTTTCCTGTCTCACATGCAGGTTCTTCAGCCATTTTGAGTTTATATTTGTGTATGGTGTAAGAAAGTGGTCTAGTTTCATTCTTCTGCATGTTGCTGTCCAGTTCTCCCAGCACCACCTGCTAAGGAGGCAGTCTTTTTTCCATCGGATACTCTTTCCTACTTTGTCAAAAGTTAATTGGGCGTAGATTTGTGGGCCGAGTTCTGGGTTCTCAATTCCATTCCATTGGTCTATGTGTCTGTTTTTGTGCCAATCCCATACTGTCTTGATGATGACAGCTTTGTAGTAGAGGCTAAAGTCTGGGATTGTGATGCACCCTGTTTTGGTTTCCTTCTTCAATATGACTTTGGTTATTCAGGGTCTTTTGTGGTTCCATACGAATTTGAGGATAGCTTGTTTTAGCTTTGAGAAGAATGCTGGTGCAATTTTGATGGGGATTGCATTGAATGTGTAGATTACTTTGGGTAGTAATGACATTTTCACAATGTATTTTTCTGATCCATGAGCATGGGATGCTTTTCCATTTCTTGGTGTCTTCTTCAATGTCTTTCTTAAGTTTCTATAGTTTTTATCGTATAGGTCTTTTACATCATTGGTTAGGTTTATACCTAGGTATTTTATGTTTTTCCGTGCAATTGTGAATGGGATCAGTTTCCTGATTTCTCTTTCCATTGCTTCGTTATTGGTGTATAAAAATGCAACCGATTTCTGTACATTGATTTTGTACCCTGCAACTTTACTGAATTCATGGATCAGGTCTAGAAGGCTTCTGGTGGAGTCTGCAGGGTTTTCCATGTAGAGTATCATGTCATCTGCAAAAAGTGAAAGTTTGACTTCTTCTTTGCCAATTCTGATGCCTTTTATTTCCCTTTGTTATCTGATTGCTGATGCTAGGACTTCCAGCACTATGCTAAACAACAGTGATGAGAGTGGACACCTCTGTGGTGTTCCTGATCTCAGTGGAAAAGCTCTCAACTTTTCCCCATTGAGGATGATATTAGCTGTGGGCTTTTCATAAACTGCTTTATAATCTTTAAGTAAGTTCCTTCTATTCCGACTTTCTCAAGGGTTTTTATTAAGAAAGGTGCTGTATTTTGTTCAAATGCTTTTTCTGTATCTATCGACAGTATCATATGGTTTTTATCTTTCCTTTTGTTAATGTGATGTATCACATTGATGGATTTGAGAATATTGAACCAGCCCTGTAGCCCAGGAATGAATCCCACTTGATCATGATGGATAATTTTTTTTATATGCTGTTGAATTCGATTTGCCAGTATCTTGTTGAGTATTTTTGCATCTGTATTCATTAAGGATATTGGTTTGTAGTTCTCTTTTTTTGCTGGGTCTCTGTTCGGTTTGGGTATCAAGGTGATGCTGCCTTCGTAGAATGAGTTTGGAAATTTCCCTTCTATTTCTATTGTTTGGAATAGTTTGAGAAGAATAGGTATTAGTCTGCTTTAAATGTCTGGTAGAATTCCCCTGGGAAGCCATCTGGCCCTGGGCACTTATTCATTGGGAGATTTTTGATAATAGATTCGATTTCTTCACCAGTTATAAGTCTATTCATGCTTTCTATTTCTTCCCGTTTGAATTTTGGTAGTGCATGTGCATTTAGGAATTTGTCCATTTCTTCTAGGTTTTCCAGTTTGTTGGCATATAGTTTTTCATAGTAATCTCTAATGATTACTTGTATTTCTAAGGGATTGGTTGTAATAGATCCATTTTCATTCATATTTTGTCTATCTTGGTGCTCTCTCTTTTGTCTCCAAGGAGCCTGGCTAGAGGTTTATCAATTTTGTTTATTTTTTCAAAGAACCAACTCTTGGTTTCATTGATCTGCTTCGACTGTTTTTTTGGACTCTATATTGTTTATTTCTACCATGATCTTTATTATTTCTTTTCTTCTGCTGGGCTTGGGGTGCTCTTGCTGCTCGCCTTCTAGTTCCAGTAGGTGCTCTGTTAGATTTTGAATTTGTGCTTTTTCTAGTTTGTTGAAATAGGCCTGGATTGCAATATACTTTCCTCTTAGGACTGCCTTTGCTGCGTCCCAGAGATTTTGGATTGTTGTATTTTCATTATCATTTATTTCCATATATTTTTAAAATTTCTTCTCTAATGGCCTGATTAGCCCAATCATTCTTTAGTAGGGTCATTAACCCTTTCTTGACCCTGATCCCTGTTGGGATAACATGTTTTGGTTTCTAGATCAAGAGGAATGGTTCCCCTTCACACAAAGGGCCTGACCTCCTTCGTCGTGCTGAGGCTGTTGAGAAGTTCTTACTGAAGTTACCATAAGTTTCTCTAATTCATGTTGAAGTTATTAACATGATATAGGTTAATCTATCTTGAGCTGCAGGCTGTTGAGAAGTTCTTACTGATTATGCCATAGTTCCTCGAATTCAAGTTTAAGTTATTCACATGATATAGGTTAATCTCTCTTGAGGCTTCCTCCACCCCATTGAGACCAGCTTCTCTGCAGGTGGTATCCTGCACAAGAGTCAAAGGCTGTACTTCTTCAAGAGGAGCCCTCCCTCTCAGCTCCATATTCCAGAATTGTGCCTGGAGGACTCTCCCTGCTTTGTTTTGAGAGATACCTGTTCAGAGAAGAAGAACTATACTTTCTTCTAGCTGCTCAGGGCACACACAGGGCACACTTCTGATCCTCAGATATGTCCAGACAATTTAGAGTAGGGGCACCCACAGAGACCTTGAAGTCAAACAGCCCAGTTCTTTTCCAAGCAGGTCCACTTCCTGTACCTCAAGCAGGAGGTAGATCTTCTAACACCTGCACCAGGGCCAGCACCCGAGATGTGATGAAGTGGGTTTAGATCTGGACTGGGATATCATGATATAGAAGCAGGGAAGTGAGGTGGGAAGAATGAGCACTGCTTAGAAGTGGAAAAGGAAGAGTGAGACCATGACATACATGGAGGCAGGGGAATGGGGAAGCTGACTTCTGACCCCAGGGAGCCCGGACTTGTATCTGAGGCAGAGTTCACAATCTATAAGCTGTAATGATTCTCTAGTTCCCAGCTGAGATCCTCTCTGCAGTCTCTCCCTCAGTGGTCAGCAGCATTGTTGGCTCCCTTCTGAGGCAGGCAGGATAGCGCGTGTGGCTCAGGGAAGGTCAGGGCAGATTCTGGCGGGAGAGCTGACATTAATGTGGGTGAATGTGGACATATTTTCCCAAAAGCTTTTTTCCAAAGTAGGAGGCTTAGGGGATGGGAGGCAGAGGATGAAAGAAGGTCCAAGATTCCTCTCTAGGTTCACTGGATTAGGGGATCAGAGAGAAGGGGAGGTTTCAGTCAGAATCATGTCTCCAATAACTGCTTTGCTTTCCTTCTTTATCCCCTTTCAACCACAACTTAAGTGATTGAAAATGAGAGTAGATGGTTAATAACTTCCTTGATCTTCCATTCCCCAGCAGATGAGTTTATCTTGTCAGGTCTTGCTGGAGCAGATACTCCTGTCACCCATCTCTTTCAGGAGAATGCCTTTCAGTCCCAAGTCCCTCCCAGAACAGGCTCTGCAACAGCAAAGTGGCATGTGTATTGGGGGTTTCTCCTTTACACCTGAACCCATGTTGTCTTCCTACAGAAATGCCTTCTGCATCCTTCCCCATTCCTTTCCCTTCTTCCTCTTTTCCCTCCTCACCACTCCTGTTTCTTTCTATAACCACCTGCAGGGGTTGGGGATAATGTTCTGTACATTTCTGTCTATTCTTGCTTCTTCAGTCTTTTGAGTCTCCCCTTTCAACATCCCCCTACCCCCTGTCCTTGCCACTCCTTCTCTCTCCTCTCCTGTCTCTGCCTGGTCAGCTCTTCCGGCCTTCTTCTGGGTCATTTCACTTCTCTTTTTCCTCTCAATCTGCTTCATCCATGATCCAACTTTAAAGAGATGGGGAGATGAGTTTTAGAGGCAGCATCTGTGAGGGAGTGGGTTTTAGGAACAGTAAGGTCATGGTGGGCAGACATCAGAAAGAACCTGACAGGCACTGACAAAGTGGCATAAGTGACTTTTCACTTATTTTCCCTCTTAGATGGGACAGAGGTGCAAGTGACAGAGCTAAACTAAAACTGGTTAGATTACATAGTCAAGAAGCCCTCTTTGCCTCATGTCTAAGCTTAACAATATCCAAATTTGAGGGGTGACTGGGTGGCTCAGTCAGTTAAGCGTCTGAGTTCAGATCAGGTCATGGTCTCATGTTTCACAAGTTCGAGCCCTGTGTCAGGTTCTGTGCTCACAGCTCAGAGCCTGAAGCCTACTTTGGATTATGTATCTCCGTCGCCTCTGTTCTTCTACCACCCATGCTCTGTCTCTCAAAAATAAATAAATGTGAAAAAAAAACTTTAAAAAACACACATACACAAAAAGTTCAAAACAAATTTGAGGAGTCACTGGCAAGTGCAAGTGGGGATATGGGCTCCCCTAAGTGCATTCTCTCTTTAGTCATAAGCAAAGTGGGGCCATTTGTTACTTCCACAAGCTCACAGGTAATCTGATGAAGGGAAGTAAACTCCAACTTTTAAAGCATGATTTTGTATCCCAGCCACAGAGAACTGCTCAATGTGATAGTTGAGGTACACAGTTCTCAGGGAGTGCCTCATATTGTTCAGTGGTTCAAGAAATCATATGCCAGTGAGGTCCTGTTATTATCCCCACAGAGTAAAAAGCAAGAAGATTGCCTATAGATGAGACAAATTATATACTATGACAAATTTTCTGATATTTACAAGTTGCCTTGCTTAGGCAAACAACAAATATTCAAAGACAGTCAATCAGAAGTACAATATGACTTTCACAAAATTGTTATTGAAACAAATTTTCTTTGTAAAATCACCATCATTTCCAAAGAGAGTTGAATAGAGACTAATTCCTTTGGAAAAGAAGTCTAATTTTAACAAAGGTGACCTCATTATTTACCTAAGCTCAGCAAAAATAGTGATTGACCTTATAGATTCTTTTAAACTTGCTTTGCTGGAACTTTTCATAAAGACTCTCTCCATTGAATTTTTAATAGTCTCTCGAGGCCAAAGGCCAAGCCATATACCTGCCACCAGATTTGCCTGTGATACTTGTAGATTTGGGTGAATTTCTCTTCTGTAGATTCCCCAGATATCCTGAGGTGTCCCACACAGACCAGAAGTCATACTGTTTAATTACATGGTAAGGCTGCTGGGAACTTTGTTAAGCAAGTCATCAGACCAACATTTCTAAGAGGCTTTCTTGACTCCATAAAGTTAACCTTGATTCCTTAAAGCTGCCTGGTCATATCTCAGTCTATGCCTGAGTCTCTCAAACTTGGCATTCTAGTCATAACCTTGGTAAACCAATGTTTCCACTGGTGTACTGTTACAAGGAGAACACCTTCTTACTGAACTTATGCAAAGAATGCACGTGCCTTAAAACAAAGGAGACTCACAAAGTATTTCAATAACCTATGCTTTAGTGTTCTATCTTCTTTGGAAAAGACTTAGATATCCAATGAAATCAACCCAATGTTTCATTTCACTTAGCAGAATTTTAAAAATTTCAAATTGCTAATGATTTTGAAATCTATGCACGTACACCTCTTTATTTCTTTTTATAAATTTTTTAATATTTTTATTTATTTTTGAGAGAGAGAGAGAGAGACAGCGTGAGTAGGGGAGAGTCAGAGAGAGACACACAGAGCAGTGTGTTGTAACTCCGAGGAAACTCACCTGGACGCTCAATATGCCTCCTCAACTGGCCTTTCCCAGGCGGCCTTAGCGCGACTGTGTCCCAGGTCCTGAGACTGCTCCCCGGGCTCTTCACACAGCCTTTGCTCTGCGTCCCCCCTGACCCCCTGACCACTCTGTCTAAACTAGTCCTGGGTGAGTCTCCACTGTAAGTACACGGGGGCGACCTCCGCAGGGCTCACGACACAGCCCGCAGGGAGTGGACACTCGTGAAGGCACCATAAGTACAGGCGTCAAAACTAGAACTTCTCAATCAACTTATTCTTAACAATTACTCATGAAAACTATATGAGACAGACATAATTAATCATCATTTAGGTCACCTTTTTGCTGACCAATGGGAACAGAGAGAACATGAGCTCCTTTGACCTTTACGAAAACTTGGTAGAATAAAAGTTTTATGTTTTATGTTGATATCTCTGAAGATGTGTCTTAAATGTTAATGAAGCCAATAAATTTAAATTTAAGTTGGGGTGTTTCTTGCTTCCTGATAGTGGGATAGGAAGAATAGGAGCCTTTGGCACTGAGGCAGGGAGGTGGCATGGGAGTCCCTGCTGGGAGTCCTGCCAATGCTGGAGCAAAAACAGAAGGAAGAGGAGCAGGCAGGGGGCAAGGGAGCCTCCAGAAAGGCCAGAGGTGGATCTAAAGTTTGGACTAACATTCCTTTCTTCATTTGGACTTCTGTTTTTCTCTTGCAGAAAAGAACAAAAAAGGTCCTCTCCACCATTTAATTAAAATATTTCCTGATGGACTGCTGTCTTTGTGATCAGGAGTTTCCCCATTTTCTTCCAAGGCAAAAGTTGAGAAACAACACAGAAACAAACTATGACTCCATGAAACCCAGAGTGCCTCTCCTGGAATTCCTTTGTCCCCCTGCCAGGCACAGAGGACAGCATGCAGGCCTGGGGTCTGAGGTTGGAGGTCAGACTGGACCTGAGGCCTTCACTCAGAGCCTGCATTGGAAGCGTTGAGAGGCCCTGCGCTGACCAGGGAGGGCCACACATAGAGAGTGGGTCCAGAGTGGGGAGCTGGCCAGATAGTGTGTAGAGTCCCCTCCCTAAGGAGTGTGGTGAAAAATGGCCTCAAGATAAGAGAAGGCAACCTGGCTGTGTGTGTAGGTGACATCCCTCATGACCCCATGACATGAGACCACCCAGTCGGGCTGCACTGGAGAAGTCCCTGAGCCCCTCCCTGTTCTCTGTGTTCTGGGGCTGGTGGAGATAATGGTGTCCAATTGGGTCTCACCCCAAGGAGGGAGGTGGCAGTGCAGACCCTTCTCGGTCTGTATCTGGTGTTTAATTGGGGTTTAGGTCTCACACATGTCTGCACCCTGTTCCTGGTTGCCTCTGACCCAGTTAAAAGGCCTCCTGAAGCTGCTGTCCCAGAGCCCCTGGGATGCTTGGCCAGGTGTGTGGAGCAGCAGGCAGTCCTGTTGTGATTTCTCAACTTGGGCTTCACACTGCATCTAACCACCTGCTTCTTGGTTGGGTCTGTGCAGACCTCTTTTTCTCTCAGGCTTCTCTTACAGCCTCCCTTTCCTTCCTCCATTTCCTCCTCACACGGTCCACCTATCTCCATAGCCTGAGTTGTCACAGCAAGACCTCTCTTTCATGAGACCCTCGGTGTTGTCCTCCTGCCTGGTGAGGAAGATGGGTGGGTGGAGATCTGGGTGGAGGAGTGGGTCCTGGCTGTGGTGAGACACCAGGCTTAGCTCTGGGCCCATCTGTGCATTTGTTGCCACCTTGTGGCTGTCCTGAAAACTGCAGGGTTGGGGTCCTTGCTGAGAAGGCAAAGGGAGAGGGCCTGGTTGGCTCTTAGAGGGGAGCAGACCTCAGAATTGCTAACTGACATTGGAGGTTAGGGGGCAGGGAGAAGCAGGAGGTCTTGGGCTGAGCTGGAATCCCAGCTCTGTTCCTCCCCGTGTAGCCTCTTTACTAAACTCACTAACCTGTTAAAGGTAGGAAATAATTGCAAGGGCTGCAGGGAATTATTCATGGGACTACTGTGAGAATTAGCACTGTGGTAACATTACAACATACTCAGCACATAGTATGTGCTCAATAAATATTAGCTTTGTTATTTGCCCTTCCTCAGTCTGGTCACCTGTCTCCTTAGCCTGTGTCCAAAAAATGTTTAGAAGAGGGAAGAACAAAATTGATAGACTGTAGAAGCCAAAACCGAGAATCAGGAATTTTATTAGGTTCAGTCTAACAAGTGTACTAAGCTCTGAACACAGGAAATGCCCATGAGTGTGGACAAGAAGGGAGAGTGGGGACTGGACTGAAACACAGAACAGAGGAAACCATGTGAATTGTGCACTTGATGAGGGAAATTTCAGTCCTCAGATAATGAACGCTGTCTATAGTCCAGCCTATGTTCCTCCTGCGGTGGCAGCACTGGCCACCCTCTGTCCCTGCATCATGGGCCTGTGTGTGCCTGGGTTGCAAAGGGTCTGGGCGTACAACCTCTGAAATACTCTCACCTCCAGACAGGACCTGGACTCCTGGAGCCTCATACCACTTCTTCCTCTCCCCTCCACGTGTGTTGTTATGTTTGTGCATGTAAAACACAAAGACACACAGACACACACACACACACGTGCCCTGGGATCTCTAAAGGAAAGCACTGCTCCACTAGAGATGGATTCCCTCCAGCTGCCTGCTTCCCTGACACTAAACCTCACAGGCCAGTGTAGGCTCAGATGATGTCCCTGCCTGGATTCCTTCTCAGTTGTCTCCTTTCTCCAAGGGAGCAGAATCAGTGAGTCACACTCTCTACCCTCTATATGTGCTGGCTATTGAAGAAGACCCAGAGGGAGGAGCAGAGGAGCCCGTCCTGCAAGAACTCCTTTTCCATGTGTGTGTGTGTGTGTGTGTGTGTGTGTGTTTCTCTGGTTCTAGTATTCACCAACGGGCTCTATGGAAATCAACTTCAAGTGCATTCTAAATTTTGTTGCTAAAATTGAACCCATCTCTTTAGTGGAGGCAGTTTGTGAAGTCTAAGATCTGATTCAGTGTGTTTCATAAACGATGTGTGTCCATGGAGGAGGGGGAGGGTGCAGGGTAGAACCTGAAGAAGAAATGTGATTACCCAGTTTCTGGCTACAATTACATGGAAGCCCTAGACATTCTGAACTTTATTAAACTTCTGTCTATAGAGATGGGATGAACCTGGTGGGTTTTGCTCCCTAGTGTTCCTAGAAGGGCTTTTCTGGAAGGTTCCCTCTCCACCCTCCCTCCTGATGCTAAAAAGACTCCTTGAGGCTCTGATTATAACCAGATGTGTGGTCCTTGGGACCTTCAAGTGTGACAGCCAGAGTCAGGGGCAGGGAAGACAATTCCCCTTTAGATTGCTTGAGTTAATGTTCTTAAGGTTTCCACCGGCCCTGAGAGGAGCTGTGGGAGCTAGTCTTTGCAGAGCTGCAGGAAAGCCTGGGGGGAAAGGCAGGGACCAGTGGTAGATCTTTATATACTTGGTTGGTTGCTTCTTCACTAGTTCTTTGAAACCTAAATTCAAGCCTATACACAAGTCTCAAAGTCTCTATTCTCTGCTTCAGTTTTTCCTTTTCTAGGTTGTATATGGATGTATGGGCATATGTACACACACACACACACACACACACACACACACACACACATACAGTGTATGTGTGTGTGCGTGTGTGGGGTATATTTCCATGCTGCTTGAAGGCATTGATGATGACTGCTCAGCAGGTGTCTGCACTGTTGACCCCACCTTAATGGATAGTCACTAGTATCTTATTTTGCTTATACTTTGCAGATGCTTATTTAACTCTCAATGTAGATATAGTCCCAGTCCTTACCCTCTCCTCTCTCTTCACGTGATCCCTAACCAGTTTGTCCCAAGCACTCTTCAGAGCTTGTCAGTCTCATTATCCTCTGTTTCTCTTTCACCTTGGCCCCCACTCCCTTGCACTAGTTGTTACAGGCTGCATTAACTCTGAAATATTTAGTACTGAGCTTCAGGTGTCTTTTGATGGCAGCATTTGGAGTATAGTTTAGGGCAGGCAATTTTCATATCCATGTAGGGATCTCTGGGATCCACCGGTGCCACTGGGAGGTGGCCTGGGGAAGTAATGACAGCAGCTTCACCCTGCCAGTTTTCTGGGCACGTCTCCCAACCACGAGTACCTGAGAGAGGACCATGCACAGCAGTGAGCCTGGTGAGATGGAAGAGGATCAGAAGGCAAACATACGTCCCCCTTCCTGGCCTTGTTTCCTTCTCCTGCTCACACCTGCCTCCTTCTGTCTCTGTCTTGCTTCCTCCTTCCTCCTCCCTGCAGCCCTGACTTCTTCCTTCCTACTTTTCCTCCTTCACCTTCACTTGCTGTCAGGCAGATTTGTCTATGGGCCTGTCTTTTTGAATGCAAATATTTTGTGGCCTGAGATTTTCCAGGACTGAGTCTGCCCTCAGCTCTTCCTTCTGGCTGTCTCCTTCCTGTTTCCCTCCCTTAGTCTTTAAAGGTCTCTGTTCCCATCACCTCTTTGTGAGTTTCACCCTGTGTGCCTTTTAGTTTCTCCTCACACATCTCCTCCCATCTGTCTCCTTTTACGACCTCCCCATCCCTGATCCCTCACTTGCCCTCCCTTCCATCTCTCTTCCTTTTGTCTTTCATCTCTGTCTCTTCCAGCCTCTGCCCCTTTCTCTGGCTCACTTCATTTCCTCATCACCTCTTCCCTCCTCTCACACCTCAAGGTTCAGATATTTCATGTGAAATCACTTACATGGGGTCCCCACATTGGGTCCCTTTTTTCAAGAGAGAATTATGACCCCAACTTTGTATCCTCTGCATTCTCACCCTAGTGTTAGTCAGATCTTTCCTTTCCTTTCTTCTTTTTTTTTTAAGTTAAAATATTGTAATGGGGTCCGCACAGATGGAGGGAGTGAAAGGTAGAGAACATGAAGGACACAGGACTCAGGAACACAAGGACATGGGAGGGCGACAACTTCTGTCCTGGGGGGTGGGGTGAGAAGAAAAAGTCGGAACTGGAGCTGGTGTGGAAGAGGGATGGGGACACAGTGGCTGCATCCCCACACTTCAGGAAGCACCTAGAGTCCCTGGGTCCTCCCATTTACCCTGCTCCCTACAATTCCATCTCGTGTCCTATCTCTGGCTCTTGTGGCCTTCTTTTGCTCCCTTTGACTTGGTTTACCCTGATAGTTATTCTGGTAGAATGAAGTTTAGGGCCTGACTCCAAACAACCCCACCTTATGAACTTACTACAGTTGCCTTCCCTGCTTCTGCCCTTTCTCCAGTCTCACATTTTCCGGTGTCTGGGACAGAATCTCTGATTCCCCTTCTTTCACTCCTCCCACCCCTTAAAAAAAGAAAAGCACTAACTCCCCAGAGAGAGGCAGCAGACTGTAGTGGGGGTGGAAGGAGAGAGCAGGGACCACAAAGGAGAGGCTCACACATTCCCCTAGTAGGGCAAAGCAAGGGGAGGGTACAAGGAGGAGAGGATGGGAGTGAGGACACTGGCCACTCCTGTCCTCTGCTATCCCTGCCCACTGTCCAGGAAGCTTCAACACAACTCAGGACACATGTATGTGTGGTGTCAGGACTGATAGGGAAGAAAGAGGACCAGGAGAAACAATTTGTGAATACCTAGAGAATTCCCCCAAGAAACATCTTTTCTTCCTTTCCTTCTAGAGGCTATATGGTTGGTGGAGATTAGAGAGGAGGTGGTAGGAAGTGAAAGGGGGAGAGGAAAGGGTTCCAAGGGACTTTCCTCCATTTTCCACTCTCCCTGCCACCAAAGCGGAGCTCACAGGGCAGGTAGGAAGTGTCTGAGGGGTCATAGCATCCCCTCAGCCACTAGAAGGTGTTCACAGCTGGGTGAGAGAGTGGGGGAGGGAGGACCACTGCAAGTCCACTACCATCCTCACTCCTGCCTCAAGACAGACCTTACCCATGCCTTGGTTGCAGAACTTACAGACATGGTGAGGGTCCTCACAGTGCACATTGCTGTGGTCATAAATAAAGAGGAATTCAGCATTTTGACACACACATGACATGGCACCTTCTCCTCACGTGGCACTCCCCCAGTGGATCCTTCTTGGTAAAAGCTGCCTCACATAAGTCACATTTGAAGGGCCATTGTGGATCACATGACTGCTGAGGTGATCCTGAGGGAGAAAGTCTCCCACAGTGGGAGCAGTTGCAGGGCTCATGCTTTGCATGATCCTGTCCTGTACGCACATGTGGTAGTTCCCTGGGCCCTTGCTCTTGCAGCGCTGCAGGCATACTGGACATGGGTAGATCATCTCTTCTGAAGCCACAGCGTGTCTTGGCTCAGGTGGGAGATGTCGTGGAGGCCTTGCAGCACATGTCACAGATGTGCTTCTCCTGGATGTGGTTTCTAGAGTGGGTCCTGGTCACACTCCACCCACCACCCAGGACCCCTGCAGTCCCTGTGGCTGGCAAACTCTTGCACAACTGTCTTCCCATCCACCATCAGGTCTCTCAGCTGGGGATGCTCAGGGGCCTCAGAGGTACCACCGTGGGCATCTCTATAGCACCTGAGGAGTGCCAGCTGCAGGCCTTGGCCTTGGCCCATGTGTGGATGACCTGATGCTTTGGGATGTTGTAGCCATCTGCAACTCCTTGGCGCAAGGGCGAACACGTAGGCCTCTTGATCTTTGTCTTCTCACAGGCCAGTGTGGCCTGCACCACATTGACCACTGAGATTGGGGCTACGATTGCAGTGGTAAGGCTGCTGTGATGGTGGCGGCAGAGACAATGGGGAGGCTTGGGCATCTGGCGCAGACACCAGTGCTGGCAGGGGAGGAGAATTCAGAGTGGCTGTATCCATTGTGAAGTGGGAGGTCCGGCCAGGGGCGCAGCAGCAAGGGTAGCAGTGAGGGGGCAGACTTCTGGGTGGCAGCAAGACCCAGGAGATGGTCCACCTGGAAGAACCTGGCCACAGAGACTGGGGCCTGGCAGGCAGTGTAGTCACAGCCTGGAATGGAATCCCCTGGGAGGCAAAAAAAGGGGGACTAGAGCTCAGTACTGACCTGAAAGGGGTTTTGGGTGTGAATCTGTGGTGAGTGGAAGGTGTTTAAGAGGCAGCCAACCCCAGGAAAGACCAGGCTCTGCCAAGGAAGGGGGTGGTTGCAGCGTGTTAGGAAATACAGGAAATATGGCCTCGGCCACTGATAAGCCCAGCCGGGCTCTATTGGAGCCAGGGACACAAGCCCCTAAGCGCCCAGGCTCTGGGCCCAACCCTGGCCTGCCAGACTGGGTCAAACTTTAAACGTGTCCCTAGGGCCCCCAGGCTGCCTAAGCACCTCTGCTGGCTTATGAGAGATAGGGGAGGAGGGATCTTGGGCCAATTTTTCCATTACTTGGTGATTGTCCGGGAGCCCTGGTATTTCCCCAGCCATCCACCTCTACCCAAGGCAGTAAATAGCACAGGGTTCAGAAAGGGGAAAAACATTGTCCTTGGGACCAGATGCAAAGATACAGTGACCCTCCCCCTGCATTTCCCCTTCTTTCTCTGAAGCAGATGCGTATTTGGGGGAAAAAAATATCCCAGCTTGAGGCAGGGGAAGAAATCCTAGGATTGTTGGAACAGACACAAATGAAACCCCAGGTGCCCCTTTCCTACTGTTCTGTCCTGATAGCCATCCTTCCTATTCTTGCCTGTCTCTTTTGCCTCTAGGAATTTTGGTTCTGCAGTCCTCACTGAGCCACTCATGCACTACCCAGCATTGTACCTGGAAAAAAAAGAGGGGCTTAATTGGTGCCTTTGGTCAATGCCTACTGGAGATGTGTTAGGGCAAGGTCAATGTGATTTGTAGGCTTCCTTCAGTTGGAAGTTCTTCCCGATATCTGTAGCAGTTCTTTCTGCTCAAATTTCAATGTTCTGTCTTAGTATAGTTAGTACAGACTCTGTCCCTTTAGTGGCTGCTGCTACCCTTCTCTCCCTTCCTTCCTCCTCCACTCCCATGTTTAAGGCACCTAATTTAGGTTTAGGGGAATCTCAGCACTATCAAGAGAAGGCAGTGGTGCCTCTTTTCTATGAGACTGTTGGCATCTTAGGCCCATGATTTCTGCATTCAGCCCTCAGTATTAAGTAGGCCTCACTTTCTCCATCTCTGAAGACATCTTAGCTTCTGATTGAAGATTAATATTCTCAGGAATGTCCTTTGATCACTGTTTCAGGGTATTGGAACCCATAGGTTTTGAATGTCTAGAGCAGGAAGTTCTCTAGGTAGGGACTATATATTTTTCTTTACTTCTTCCAACTAATTGCCCAATGCATGTCCAGTTAGAATATGCTATGAATGCTGAGTGACTGAAGAAATCCCTTGATGTGAAGTTTAAGCAAGTTTCCTTTTAGTTTTAATGCTGGTGTAAAGTGAATGATGAATGAGGGAGTAGGTATGTGTGATTCTGATAGAGGAACCTAGTAGGGGATCTGTGAGGTGTTTGTGGTGGTGCTTCTATTCTTGTTTACAGTACTGCTTAGTGGGCTCCTTTGCTGAATTTGGGACTGTCCTTAAATCACCACAGGCTGGTCCTACATGGCTTCTTACACTCTCTTTCTGCCAACCAGAACCTCTTCCATACCCTGAAAAGCTTGTTTACTTCCAAATACAGATCTTGGGTCAACAAAGTCTCCAACAAAGTCCCATTTAAGCAAGCCCTCAGTCCACTTCCTCACCCATGTGGGGTCCCAGTAATCTCTATTGCCCATTTCCAGCTTTCCTCCAGGATTCTGCTTAACCCACCTCCTTCACAGTTCCCCACCCTTCTCATGAGCCCTCCTCCCATGCACTCTAGCCCTGTGATGGTCCCGCCTCCTGATGACTCTGCTTTTCTGAGGGCCTTGCCTTCTCATTGATCCAACTCCCTGATTGCTTCCTCTGAGCTCCACCCCAGGTCTTGACTCTGCCAGGCCAAGTTCATTCCCTCCTTCCTTCTCCCTTGGTTTGACTTGCACTTTCTTCTCAGGTCTTTCTCCTCTGATACAGAAATAGCTCATAGGTAAGTGACTTCTCATGTTCATAGTGTTGACATGAATACTGAGCCAGAGTCAGAGAGGAAGAAGGCTGAGCAGGAAGTGCAGCTGGCTGTGGAAGCCCTTTGGGATTTGAGTAGAGGGTATTTTGTGGCACCTGAACTAGACAGTGGATTGGGGGAGAGGGGTTCAGACCAGAGGCCTTGTGAGTTTAAGAAGGGCAGGTAGGTTTGCTGAGGTAGCATGACTTGGAGGGCTACACTCTGTTCTCCCAACCAGAAAGTTTCTCAGCTCTGCTGGGTAAATACGAAGTAGGGGAGGTTATTCCTGGGTGCTTCTCCTCCAGAGTCCTTCTTACTTCTTTGTGCTGCCCTCTTTCCTGGCCTTTCCTTTCTGACCTGAGCTTTCTTTATCCATCTTTGTTTTTCCCACAGAGACCAGTGCATAGTATGCTTAGATATGTTGCTTGAATGAATGAAGATTCTTCCACCTAGCTCTTCTGTCTCCTTCATGTTTTGCCACACTCTCCATTGGAGATTCTGAGAGACTCTGTGTCCTATCTTCTTAGGGAGGACATTGCTGTGGGCTTTGTAGAATTGCAGGTCTAGTTTGATAAGTTGGTCCACCATCACCAGAGAGAATTTGAGGGTTTTCTTTCTCATGTTCAAGGAGCTAGATATCTATTTTTACAGCTGAAGGTACCTCCCTTTCTTTCTTATCATATTTTTAAAAAGCTGCATGGTGGGGACTGATTATATGCCAGATCAGGCTGTAGGAGGCAAGATTACCAAGTTCTCCTGGGGTGTGGCTCCTTCATAGTCATTGAAACACTTTTAGGAGGCTTCTCTGTGGTCCCAAATATATTATAAAGAAGTGAGTGCTAAATGATCCTTGAAACCTGATGGCTCTGTTTTTTCTCTTGGAATGTATCAATTCCATGTACATGAATGGCATAGTTTATTGATTGAGAAAGTTTTGGAGGAGAAGCCTGAAATAGGTCTGGCTTCCTCGGTTTCCAAGAGGAAAAAGAGAATTTACTGTTATCTCAGAACATATTCGCAACTCTTTAAGTTTAAAGGCTTGGGAGTCTTAAACTATTCTTCACCCTCCACCACCTTCAGCACCATGTACACTGTGGGATGGACCCCAACACAGAAGCTCAGATAACACTTATCTATGCACAGAACCTGTTTTATTGATTATATGTGGCAATGTTGATTTCTAGGTTGTCTTTCTTGTTCCCTCTAGCAGTGAGTTCTTGGGCAGCTTCTCTCCACTATCAATTGATAGGTGTCATGTTCTTCCAGAAAGCAAATTCATTTTAACCATATTTCAAGCAAAATCATGTGGAAAGGCCAATTTCCTTCACAGATATACACTAAATTGACAAATATGATATTTGGGTTATATTTTTGTTTTATCCTCATCCTTTTTTTTTTTCTTGTATTATCCCAGAAATCACAAAGCAGAAAGGGGATGAGAAAGGACTAGGGAAAAGGGATAAAGAGTGTCCATTCAAAAAGTGGTGTGTACTATGTTGCCTGAGCTGGGGTAAGGAGAATGAGTCTTGCAGGAGAAGTCGTATGGATCTATATTTGAATAGCAACTCAGGACTTTGAAGCATGATACAAGTTTCATATGACTCAGATGTTCTAGTGTATTTCCTACAACAAAGCAAAACAAAACAAATAAACTTTCCAAAGGAGATAATGGTGGTGTGGAGCAGGTAGCTAGGGCTGTTAGAGGAACCAAGCACAGTGTGTTTAGAGAGGACAGAGAGAAAGAGATAGCCAAGTACTTACATGGAGGACAGAAGGATACATTTGAAGATAAAAAGTAAGGTGACCAGACACTGTCAGTCTTTCCTAAGCCACCTTGTGTGCAGTGTATTACTGAGGGTATACATTGGAAAGAGGTACATGGAAGAAGGAGTCATGACTTCTGACCACTCACAACTGCTAGCCTGAAAGTAGAAACAGGGTGTAGTGTTGGTTGGGACTACTGGGTGGGTATTTGGAATCTGACTTTACAAGGAAAGGAAGGATTTGAGGAGAAAAAAAAACAAGAAAGTTGCTTAGCATGACTTCTTAGAAGAAAATGATTGTGGATCAGTGCTCATTGTAGACAAAGGCCTTGTTGACAGCCATCCCAGAATAATACTAGATTACATGGAGTCCATATAGCCTCTAGAGAAGCTGTGGCTATCTGATTGTTTACCCATAAATGGTCCAATGATACTAGTGTGGTGCCTGCAATGTAGCAGGGACTCCATAGATGTTGTGAGAAGGAAGCAAAGATGTTTTGTTCTACATTTACATAGATTTTTACCTATAATTAAGTGGATGGATTTGGTTTACCTACAATTGGTCTGGAGTGTGTTAATTTGGATCAGGATTGGTTTTCACTGAATTGGAATTCAGCCTTTACCAGACTCTAATGGGATTTGAGAGGTGTAGTGCATGGGTAGTAGGGCAGGTGGGTGAATTGGAGGAAGTGGCTGTGTTTTCTCTTGGTCTAATGAGCAGAAAGTTTGGGGTCTGCCATGTCTTCAAGTTCAAGTCTTGGTTGCACCTAGTAATATATCCTTGCAGAATTAGCCTCATTGAAAGAACATGAAGCAGTGTCAATCCTACGGAGTTTTTATTTTAGAAAGCTTCTTCCCAGTAACAAGCAAACAGAATACAACACAAAGTAAGATCCTAGCTGGGAGGATGCCTTTTAAGTGATCCATTTAGTGAGGTTGTTCTCAGAAGACTCCTAGGAGATAAGTTTGGATAATAATTTTCTTTAGTATAAACTGAATTTGTTTACTTCAGCTTTCTTCCAACCTTTGAGGGAAACTATCTGATCTTTCTTCTCTTTCTCCAGGGGAGAAATTATAACTTTATTCCTACTACAATAGTTTCTCTGTCTTTTCCTTTTCAGCAGAGATCAAGAATGAAAGTTGTTGTTGTTTTTGTTATTATTATATATATATAACTATCTAGTTAAATATTAATATATATATTATACATTAATATATATATTAATATCTAGTTATATATTAATATCTAGTTCTAAGGTTGAGAGCTATTATTATTACTATTATTATTAATAATATTACATCTTACTATCTAATTCAATATTTATATCTGTAGCAAATACTTAAATGAATCTATCTAGTTGGGCAAACTGGATTTTCTGGTTCCAGGTGTGGTGGAGTTTGTTTTTTATTTTTGGTGAGGAGCACGGAAAGTGGTCTAAAAGAGATTCTATTTATTGGATCATGGTCCAGGCTTAGTATGTAGCTTGAGCCAATATTTTCCTGGTAAACAGTTATACATAATGCCAAGATGGGTTACTTCTCTCTTCTTCCACGTGGCCTACTCAGGCTGACACACAGTATACAGACTATAGTCACTAGTCTTATCAAGAGTGGAATAAAGAGTTCCTTAGTACTTTTAGTGTCCATCAACTATAAAGCCATCTGGGATCTTGACATGACATTGACTTGAGTATTCTTTTCTGATTTAGGAATACATCTCCTTATTCATACTTTATGTATGTTTTTGCTTCTTTTGGCAGGTTGGGGGGTGTTCATGAAATGCCCTTAACTGAAAATTCCCAGAGAGGGGAATTCTGTGTTTGCCACTATTGTCATGTACTGTGTGTAACTGAGTGCATGATGATTTGTGGGTAATGGTGGTGGTGTTGACAACTTGGGAGGGGGGAATGCTGCTTTTACTTAAGGTTTTTTTTCCCCACAAATAGTCACTGTGGTGCCTGAATCTTCTAATTTGCAATTTCCTTTGTATTCATTTACATTTAGTTGAAACCTAATTTTTTTGATACAATATAGCAATATTGTTTATTATTATTCAAAGTAACTCATTTAAATACATTATTTTCACTTTGTTAAGTGAAACTGCAATACAATCTAAGTTTATTTTGGGAGTGTTTCCTGTATAATTGGATTTAATGAAATGTTTAGAGGTGCAGTAGTCATGACTTTGAGTAGATAATGAAAGAAAATGCAAAATGCTTATTGACTCATGATGTGGTTTCATCTTAGTTTGGGCAAACCATGCAGTATTTAATACATAGTAGCAGAATATTTACTATTGAAGCTTGAAAGATGTGAGTTCTTTGTGTGCAATCTTTCATTTATGCATGTGAGAGGGTTTTCTTTTTTTTTAATATTTTTACATTGTAGTACTTGTTTTGCTTGTTGGTGGTGTTTGCTTATTTAATACATTCCGTCAGGGACAGAAATTACATGCTATTTTTTTCCCCTAGGAAGTGTGTCTTGGGTTTTTCCCTTATTATTTTCTTTACTTTTTTTTTCTCTTCTTTTTTGGGTAGTGGTGGTGGTTATGTTTAAATAAAGTTGCTTTTACAGCACCAAAGACTTAATCATCCATTTCCAATATAAAAGGTAGCTACTTTTTTGCATAGACCTCAAGTATATTGTAATATAGAGGTGGAATTTAAGGAAAGGTATTAAGCAGGTTATGTTTTAGCTTATGGGCAAGTAATAAATTATAGCATTTATATTGAATGTATCATAGATAAGCTGCTATATAACAATTGTCACTTCAGATAGCTGTGAAATTAGGTAATTAACTAGTTGTTACTTAACCTTCTAATTGGGGTTTTGATTTTTTACTTTGCTTTTCTGTTTGGAGTGTCATTGTAACTACTGTATTGTAAATGATGGAAAATAAACGCATATGTTAAATAAATAAATAAACAAATAAATAAATACATTATTGAGTGAGGAAGTGTTTACAATGATCCTATTAGGAAGTGTTTACAATTATCCTATTAAATTTCAAAATAAAATTCTTTTCTATAAATACAGGCTAAATCTGTACATTCTTTTTTTTTTAATAGTTTATTGCCAAATTGGTTTCCATACAACACCCAGTGCTCTTCCCCACAAGTGCCCTCCTCCATCACCACCACCTCTCCCCCACCCCTTTCCCTTCAATAATCAGTTCATTTTCAGCATTCAATAGTCTCTCAAGTTTTGCATCCCTCTCTCTCTCCAACT